>JBBGZY010003405.1:0-54599 GCA_037952925.1 Lithobates clamitans | reverse complement strand
GATCCAGTCATTCATCAGCCCCCCCCAAGTCATCTTAATGCATGGGCATTATACTTGCCAACTGTCAGCTTCCCGTGACTGTCCCGGATTATCCGGGACAGTCACGCTTTTTACTAAGCTGTCCCGGGATGGCCGTGTCCAGGACAGCGTCCCAGAACCTGTACTGTGCCCTCTTGACCCCAGCATTGTGACACTCCTCCTGCCTCCCCCCCCCCCAGCCATCTTAATGCATGGGCATTATACTTGCCAACGGTCAGCTTCCCGTGACTGTCCCGGATTATCCGGGACAGTAACGCTTTTTACTAAGCTATCCTGGGGTGGCCGTATCCAGGACAGCGTCCCAGAACCTGTACTGTGCCCTCTTGATCCCAGCATTGTGACACTCCTCCTGCCTCCCCCCCCAGCTATCTTAATGCATGGGCATTATACTTGCCAACTGTCAGCTTCCGTGTCTGTCCCGGATTATCCGGGACAGTAACGCTTTTTACTAAGCTATCCTGGGGTGGCCGTATCCTGGACAGCATCCCAGAACCTGTACTGTGCCCTCTTGATCCAAGCATTGTGACACCCCTCCCCCCCTCACCCATACTATGCCCTTCTACCCCCCCCCCCCATACTGTGTCCTCTGTGTTGATTTAGTCTTTGATTTATGGGATGTTTTCTTATTGTTCAAATCAATTTGATTGAAAGTACAAATAAATACAGGGGGAGGCTGGTAGGGGCCACAGAGTATTACTTTGCCCAGGGGCCCATGATGATGATAAGACTGCCCCCCCCCCCCCCCTTATACAGCAAGTTCTCTGTCGGGACTGCTGCACCCCGTATAATGAGCCCCGGTCACATCTTCTACTCCCCTGCGATCCGTCTGGAGAGGGTTGGAGTTGTTGCCGGTTGTGCAGCTTCATGATGAAGAAATCACCTGCGTAGCAGAGCTGGGAATCCAGTTTCCTGATTGCCGGGGGGGTAACGGATATTCATACAGGAGGTTTGTTTCAAAACATATAATTTCTCCGACCGCGCCGCTGACGCCGAGTCATTGAATACGCAAATACTTCACTCCGAGATGTCAGGAGAGCTCCACAAAGAGAGGAGGTCACCTGCCCGGTCTTGTGTTCTGCATGGAGGAGGTGATGACAGGAATCAGCCACACCAAGCCATTGTCTGCGTCCTGCCGGAACATTCCTTCTGCTGTGGTATGTGCTCTGCGGGGTTACTTCGCCTTTTCTCTTTTGTAGATCTTGGTTTGTTTTTAGAGTGTGAGCAGTGCGGTGAGAGAGATCCATTGTTACCATTCATAAGACGCACTGCCTGTTCTGCAACTTTACCTGGATGTCAACCCAAATTCTCTTTTTTCGGTATGTTCGGTGTCATGCCTCCTACAGTCTACAGTTTTCTTAAAAGTCCAACTCGGGGCAGGATTACCATCACAGGTCTCCAAGGGGCTCACCTACCTATTCCTCAGGTATGTCTTGTATATGTTGGAGGGTATCCAGCTCTGACTGTAAGCTCCGCGGTCCTCCAAACCATTCACAGATCGGAGCCTTTGATCGTATGTTGGCAGAAAGCTTCTCTCCATTGACTAGATCAATGGTGGTCAACTTGAAAATTAGAGGGACTCAAGTGTGGCCCCGACACTGCCAAGGGGCCACCTCAATGCCCAAAAATGTATGCTGCATTTTTTGCAGCATGTTGCAATGTACACTGTAGAAGTTGGAGTACAATAACCCCCAGCATTGGTGTCAGTGGATGCAAGAATAACCCCCAGCATTGGTGTTAGTGGATGCAAGAATAACCCCCAGCATTGGTGTTAGTGGATGCAAGAATAACCCCCAGCATTGGTGTTACTGGATGCAAGAATAACCCCCAGCATTGGTGTCAGTAAATAACCCCCAGCATTGGTGTCAGCGGATGCAAGATTAACCCCCAGCATTGGTGTCGGCGAGTGCAGTAATAACCCCCAGCATTGGTGTCGGCGGATGCAATAATAACCCCCAGCATTTGCTGTCATTTAGTGCAATAATAACCCCCAGCATTAGTGTGAGCAGATGCAATAATAACCCCCATTATTGGTGTCAGCGGATGCAATAATAACCCCCAGCATTGGTGTCAGTGGATGCAAGAATAACCCCCAGCATTGGTGTCAGTGGATATAATAATAACCCCCAGCATTGGAGTCGGTCGATGCAATAATAGCCACTAGCATTGGTGTCAGTACTATTAAGACCCCCCCCCCCATATTTGTCAGTGGCAGTGAAATTTAACCCCCCTGTATTGGTGGTTGTGGCAGTCAAAGTGTTAACATCCACGGAGGTAAGTTCAGCAGGGACTTCTCCTCCTTTTGTTTACTATTAGTAAGTGCCCCCCCACCCCCCCCCCATGTTCACTAGGCTCAGTACTCGGCACCTTCGATCAATGTTTCATGTCTGTGTCTTTGCAGTTTGTCGGGACTTTGCGGTTTTGGAGGACGGGGCCTTGGCGCACTGCTTGCAGGAACAGGAAAGTAAGTATGTGTTTGTATGACTGTGAGTTAGGGACATTAGATTGTAAGCTCCTTGGGGACGGGGACTGATGTGAATGTAAAGCGCTGCGTAAATTGACGGTGCTATATAATTACCTGAGATAAATAAATAAGTGGCGCCATCACACACCATGCTCTTCACATCGCCCCATTGGGGTCATCAACATTTCACATCATTTTGATATGGTATCGGCCCCAATTGAGTTTCTTTTGGCAAGACCAGGAAACGGCTCAGGTCAGTAGGCCAGGCAGATGCCGGTTCTTCAGGGGATGAGAACTTAGAAATCCCATCATTATACGCTTTCCTTGGTGAACTGTCAGTGTCTGCCTAGACACCAACTGTTTGCTGTGACCTTTCCATTCTTTTCATTACGATCAGCGGAGTCACAACATTCTGCTCTGCCCTTGTAGATATAATGCTTCTCATCCCTTGTATCAGTATGATTGTTACACAGACCCACCAGCAGGGGGTGTAGAAGTCCCAGAATTGTAAGTCGGTGACCATCCCTTTTTACTATATATAGAAAAATTGGTCACTATGCGGGTAGGGGATGTGTATCAAATAGCACCTCATCCCCTATAATGTATAAGACATAACTAGCATGACTAGGATTAGGAATTTTTGGGTTCATATTTATTAAACCAAACATTAAATATCCCTTTAAAAAAAAAATTACATTTTGTTTTGGATTATATACAAAAAAACTTTATTGTAAAAGTAACACAATTCCATGGTAAATATCCAGTATATGCAATATGGTTATATTCATGAAATCCTCATACACATTTTCTTCTACATGTTTCGCCAACTTGGCTTCTTCAGGAAGTGATTATGGACCTAGGAGACTAATAAAGTCAAAAATACAAATAAGAGAAAATTACAAATTTAAAAATATTTTATGCATGCACACATGCAGACAGGGGGAAAATGAATAAATCTATACATATACTGTGTATACATTGTGTTTCCCTTGAAATCTACTTGTTCTTCATTTTTTTTTTTTCCTCACTCTGTACATTATGTTCCATGCAGTCGAGCAGCATTATGCCTCCAACGTCCGGAAGAATAAGCTGGTCCAGAAGGACATCCGTATAGCGAAGAAACTCCAGGATGAAGAAGATCAGCAGAGCAAAGTCTTCAGCCTGGAGCAGCAGAAACAAATGTGAGTGTTGGATCTGTGCCTTCCATCGTCTGCTTCTGTCTGGAAAATATAGTGACGAAAACCCTTAATATTCCCTGTAGAGTCTCCAGGGACAGCAGAAGTAGGGTAAAAAAAAAACATTGGGCATTAATCTGCATGATTACCCCTTAAGCATAAATTCCCCCTCCTCCCGGTACAAATGGGGGCCCCCCCCCAAAAAAATATCACCCCCCTAGCACAAATCCTCCACCGCTCAAAATCCCCCTCCGAGTACACATTCTCTCCCCTCCTACTCCAAATCCCCCTCCCAGCTAAAACACCCCTCAATCATCCTTACTGGCACAAATCCCCCCCACCTCCATCAATGAGCCTCCCCTCCCCTCCCCTCCCCCCACCTCCATCAACGAGCCTTCCCTCCGCACCTCCATCAATAAAACTTCGCTCCCCATCTCCATCAATGAGCCTTCCCTCCCCACCTCCATCAATGAGCCTTCCCTCCCCCCACCTCCATCAATGAGCCTTCCCTCCCCACCTCCATCAATGAGCCTTCCCTCCCCACCTCCATCAATGAGCCTTCCCTCCCCACCTCCATCAATGAGCCTTCACCCCCACCTCCATCAATGAGCCTTCCCTCCCCACCTCCATCAATGAGCCTTCCCTCTCCACCTCCATCAATGAGCCTTCCTCTCCACCTCCATCAATGAGCCTTTCCTTCCCACCTCCATCAACGAGCCTTCCCTCCCCCCACCTCCATCAATGAGCCTTCCCTCCCCCCACCTCCATCAATGAGCCTTCCCATCCCCTACCTCCATCAATAAAACTTCGCTCCCCACCTCCATCAATGAGCCTTCCCTCCCCACCTCCATCAATGAGCCTTCCCTCCCCACCACCATCAATGAGCCTTCCCTCCCCACCTCCATCAATGAGCCTTCCCTCCCCCACCTCCATCAATGAGCCTTCCTTCCCCACCTCCATCACTGAGCCTTCCCTCCCCCACCTCCATCACTGAGCCTTCCCTCCCCCACCTCCATCAATGAGCCTTCCCTCCCCACCTCCATCAATGAGCCTTCCCTCCCCACCACCATCAATGAGCCTTCCCTCCCCACCTCCATCAATGAGCCTTCCCTCCCCACCTCCATCAATGAGCCTTCCCTCCCCACCTCCATCAATGAGCCTTCCCTCCCCACCTCCATCAATGAGCCTTCCCTCCCCACCTCCATCAATGAGCCTACCCTCCCCACCTCCATCAATGAGCCTTCCCTCCCCACCTCCATCAATGAGCCTTCCCTCCCCCCACCTCCATCAATGATCCTTACCTCCCCACCACCATCAATGAGCCTTCCTCTCCCCACCTCCATCAATGAGCCTTCCCTCCCAACCTCCATCAATGATCCTTCCCTCCCCACCTCCATCAATGATCCTTCCCTCCCCACCTCCATCAATGATCCTTCCCTTCCCACCTCCATCAATAAGCCTTCCCTCCCCCCACCTCCATCAATGAGCCTTCCCTCCCCCCACCTCCATCAATGAGCCTTCCCTCCCCCCACCTCCATCAATGAGCCTTCCCTCCCCCCACCTCCATCAATGAGCCTTCCCTCCCCACCTCCATCAATGAGCCTCCCCTCCCCACCTCCATCAATGAGCCTCCCCTCCCCTCCCCACCTCCATCAATGAGCCTCCCCTCCCCACCTCCATCAATGACCCTTCCCTCCCCACCTCCATCAATGAGCCTTCACCCCCACCTCCATCAATAAGCCTTCCTTCCCCGCCTCCATCAATGAGCCTTCCCTCCCCCCACCTCCATCAATGGGCCTTCCTTCCCCACCTCCATCAATGAGCCTCCCCTCCCCACCTCCAGCAATGACCCTTCCCTCCCCACCTCCATCAATGAGCCTTTACCCCCACCTCCATCAATAAGCCTTCCCTCCCCACCTCCATCAATGGGCCTTCCCTCCCCCCACCTCCATCAATGGGCCTTCCCTCCCCCCACCTCCATCAATGAGCCTTCCCTCCCCCCATCTCCATCAATAGGCCTTCCTTCCCCAGCTCCATCAATAAGCCTCCCCTCCCCACCTCCATCAATGAGCCTCCCATCCCCACCTCCATCAAGGATCCTTCCCTCCCCACCTCCATCAATGAGCCTTCACCCCCACCTCCATCAATGAGGCTTCCCTCCCCACCTCCATCAATGAGGCTTCCCTCCCCACCTCCATCAATGTGCCTTCCCTCCCCACCTCCATCAATGAGCCTTCCCTCCCCACCTCCATCAATGAGCCCTCCCTCTCCACCTCCATCAATGAGCCTTCCCTCTCCACCTCCATCAATGAGCCTCCCCTCCCCACCTCCATCAATGAGCCTTCCCTCCCCACCTCCATCAATGAGCCTTCCCTCCCCCACCTCCATCAATGAGCCTTCCCTCTCCACCTCCATCAATGAGCCTTCCCTCCCCACCTCCATCAATGAGCCTTCCCTCCCCACCTCCATCAATGAGCCTTCCCTCCCCCACCTCCATCAATGAGCCTTCCCTCTCCACCTCCATCAATGAGCCTTCCCTCCCCACCTCCATCAATGAGCCTTCCCTCCCCACCTCCATCAATGAGCCTTCCCTCCCCACCTCCATCAATGAGCCCTCCCTCCCCCCACCTCCATCAATGAGCCTTCCCTCCCCCACCTCCATCAATGAGCCTTCCCTCCCCCACCTCCATCAATGAGCCTTCCCTCCCCCACCTCCATCAATGAGCCTTCCCTCCCCACCTCCATCAATGAGCCTTCCCTCCCCACCTCCATCAATGAGCCTTCCCTCCCCACCTCCATCAATGAGCCTTCCCTCCCCACCTCCATCAATGAGCCTTCCCTCCCCCACCTCCATCAATGAGCCTTCCCTCCCCCACCTCCATCAATGAGCCTTCCCTCCCCCACCTCCATCAATGAGCCTTCCCTCCCCACCTCCATCAATGAGCCTTCCCTCCCCACCTCCATCAATGAGCCTTCCCTCCCACCTCCATCATTAAGCCTTTTAGCTGTAGGTCTGCGGTGTGAGATCTCAGGCACTGCTGCTTTGGACTGCCAGTCTCAGGGGGGGTGGGGTGAGATTTGGTGATGTCACTATTGTTCTGTTTGCTGGAGGGAAAGCTGTACCAGAGGACCTGCAGTGGAAGAATCTCCTGGCTTCATCTATTCTGTGGATCTGGGCTCCCCCCACTTCTTCTGCTGCTTTTCATATCCCTCCCCCCCCACCATCAGGATGCAGAGCCCTGCCCTCTACCAAGATGGCCGCCTCCACACGCAGACAGTCTGCAAGGCATGGTTAGTAATGGGGAAGAGATCAGCTGCGGGGAGCCCACATACTAGCGGGGAGTCCTTTGTCCCTTGTAAAGATGTCGGTGTATTGTGTATAATATGTGATGTCATGACTGGTGCACTGATGATGTCATCTGTCCACAGCGAGGAATTAGACTCGGAGTACGCCCGAGCCATCCAGGAGGAGCTGCAGAGGAAAGCACGGGAGTGCCTTCAGCGGGAGGAGGAGGACAAGGTAAGGAGGTCACTGAAATCAAACGTTAATCATCGCCTGCACATGTATTGGGATTACGACTCCAGTCACACTTGTGCGACTTGTCATGTGACTTTGGACGCAACCCATGTATTTCAATGGAAACCGTTCAGATCTATGCGGCTTAAAGCCACAGCAATTTAAAAAAGGTTCCTGCACTACTTTGATGCGACTTTCAGTGTACTGCAATGTAAAATCTCAAAGGTCGCATGAAAACCGCATCTTAATGTTATCAATGGGACAGTTGTCAAAGTCAACATCCAGGTTGCCCTCATCCACAGTTTCAATGTAAAGTCTCAATGGAGCCTAAAGCTGACTTCTAAAGGCAAAAAAAACAAAGCAGCTCTGTAATCTATTAATGCATCATTTTCATTCATGTGTAATGCAATCAGCCTATCTACATTTGACAGCAGAGCTCGGGGTGTGGGGAGAAGCAGCACGAGGAGCCAGTGAGATGTGTTGCAGTGCAGGGGGTCATGTTGATAGGAGGAGAGAGGAGGGCGACAGATGAGCTCATTGGTGTACTGCTTCTCCTTTCACTGTCTACTCTTTGAGGGGAGGTGTGGAGGAGACCTGTAAGTGAAAGTGTAACTGCAGCAGAGACCGATCTGGCCCTCCTTATCAGTGGCGGTGCGTCCATTAAGGCCACACGGGCGCCGACCCCTCTCTATGTAGATGGATAGAATCATGCATTGCATGAATCAATCCATGGCCGCCACCCCCTATTCATGTGTCCGGCCCCTTTTCAGACGCCAGGCGCCTGAATTACAGCAGCGGGGGTGTTTTGAAGCACCTGATTGGCTGAAAGGACAGGCGCTGCGATTGGATGTCTATCAGGAGGAGGGGAGGAGACGCATGGAGGACACAGGAGCCGCTGTCTGACCCGCTACAAGGTCCCACCGCTCACCGCCATCACCAGCTGCCTGACCCACCACCGAGACAGGGTAAGTGCCGGGCAGATGGCGAGCAGGCGGGGGGGTCACAGTGGCAGCATTTTGATGGGGCACAGTGGAAGCGTTTGGGTACAGTGAGCCAGTGTTTGATGGGCACAGTGGCAGCGTTTTATGGGGCACAGTGGCAGCATTTGATGGGGCACAGTGGCAGCGTTTGATGGGGCACAGTGGCTGCGTTTGATGGGGCACAGTGGCTGCGTTTTATGGGGCACAGTGGCTGCGTTTGATGGGGCACAGTGGAAGCATTTGGGTACAGTGAGCCAGTGTTTGATGGGCACAGTGGCTGCTTTTGATGTTTTTTTTTACCAGAATTTCTCAGTTTGCCCCCCCCCCCCCCAAAAAAAAATAAAAATTTGGAGCACCAGCCCCCACTGCTCCTTTATCCTGCTGGACAGGGTTATGCTAGGAGGCAGAGCTGTGTAAATCTCAGGAATGGATGGACAGACGTTCCAATTCTTTGCCAGGTTAAGCAGCTCTTGCATGTAATGTGCGTGTTGAAGGGCTTTCACGCAGGCATTGCCCTCCGAAGAGGAATCTGCATCTGGATCACTTTTTTAGAGGGTATTTATTGGCCAACGAGGAAGCGTTATATTTTACCTTGTAAATTACCGTGACGCTGTGCCACAGTCTGGAGAATTTCATGTGGTTGGGTGACAGTGGAGGCGCGCTCTGATTGAACTCAATGGACGAGTTTGATAGGCGGCGGCCTGTAAAATGTTGCAGTCAGATTTAAAAATGGTGCAGCACAGCCGTCTGGTTTTACCCCCCCCCCCCCCCCCCGAGCTCTGCTCTCTCTGCTTGTGCAGGGGGATTGGTCCTGTCTTCGCCCCCCCCTGTAATTTTCTGTAGTGGGCGGGGCCTGCTAGGTATCTGTTTACTCGGCCTAACATCATCTTTTATATTTTACAAAAAAATTGGAGTTATATATATTTGTTTTTTTTTTTTTTTCTTAAATTCTTTAACTGCTTGCCGCTCCCCACCCACCATCAAATGACGGAGGGGCGGTGCGGCTCTCATTCTGGGAGGACGTCATATGACGGCCACTATCACGCGCCCGGGGGGGAGTGGCGATCGTGGCTGCGCCGTGTCTGGCTCTTTAACCATGTGATGGACTGTGTCCAATCACAGCCGGTCACATATAAATATGGAAGTGCTGTGAATCGGCTCTCCTCACACTGACCAAGTGCATGGCGAGGAGTGCCAATAAGGGGCAGGGCCGGTGCTACCACTAGGCAAACTAGGCAACCGCCTAGGGCGCACTGCTGCCTAGGGGCGCCCGGCCACTGGTCTCCCTCCGATTCTGCAGGCTGCAGCATGTAACTAACTCAGCCTCGGGCAGCTGCTCCGTCCGACCGATAGTGTAATTAGAGGCGCAGTGCAGCACTGGAGCCAGCGCTAGAGGAAGCAGAGCCGATGCTTCCTGTATAACGCCACCTCCTGTCACATGGGCAGGGCAAAGGGGGTGGAGTCAGGGGTGGAGCCAAGGGTGGCGGCAAAATGAGGTTTCGTCTAGGGTGTCAAAAATCCTTGCACCAGCCCTGCACAGGGGAGACCTGGGCAGGTAATCAGTGCACTGATTACAGGGAAGTCCCATCAGTGCCACCTAATCAGTGCCCATAAGTGATGCCAGTCAGTGCCGCCTAATCAGTGCCCATCAGTGATGCCAGTCAGTGCCTCCTCTACAGTGCCACCAATAGGTGCCCATAAGTGATGCCAGTCAGTGCCACCTAATCAGTGCCACCAATAGGTGCCCATAAGTGATGCCAGTCAGTGCCTCCTCTTCAGTGCCGCCTAATCAGTGCCCATCAGTGAAGGAGAAAAATTACTTACTTACAAAATTTACTGACAGAAACTAAGAAAAAATATTTTTTTCTAAGTTTTTTTTCTCTTTTTTTTCTAGTAAAAAATAAAAATCTCAGCAGTGATGAAATGCCACCAAAAGAAAGCTCTATGTGTGTGAGGAAAAAAAAAAAATGTGTACAGTGTGGCACGACCGCGCAATTGTCATTCAAAGTGTGACAGCGCTGAAAACTGGCCTGGGCACGAAGGGGGTGAAAGTGCCCGTTTTTATTGAAGTGGATAAAATTGTATTTTATATAATGTTTGGAGGTTCTAAGTAATTTTCTAGCAAAAACTCCTGATTTAAACTTGTAAATAAAAAGTGCCAGAAAAGCCCGTGCCAGCGAGGGGTTTATGGAGGTTTTTCATCTTTGTGATCCCTACAGATGGGCCCCCCAGCAGGCGATGTGATTTCCCTGGGGTGGGGGGAGGGGGGGGTCCTGGAAGGAAGCTCTTCGCTCTCTCTGGAGGTGTTTCCCGGTGACAGAGTTGGTGTCAGGCTCAGACACATTCTGCTGTCCGGGTGCCAAACCCTGTACAGCCTGTACAGACAGATCCACCGACACTGAGCCAGCGAGGGGGGGGAGGAGGGGGGGGTCATATTCCATCTCTACACCCAACAGGGGAGTGTCAGACATTTCCCATCTCCGCTCTTCTGAACATTTGTGGCCGGTAAGGAGAATGACATTCCTGACATCCAGACGTAACATTCCGACTTTTCTGCCCCTCAGCAATATTTTTGAAAGATGCCGGCTGGGAGGTGGGGGGATGGGGGAGGGGGGACCGCCCGTGTCGGAGGTGTTCGATGGGTGAGGGGGCATCAGGACTGTCGGCTTTCCGAATTGGGGAATTGAAAAGTAGTGATGTCATCGGAGGGCTCCGCCCCCAGAGAATGTCATCACACTGCCGGGAAATATTCTGCCCCTCTGAGGGCCGGACACTGAGCTGACCACTCTGACAGGGAGAGAATACAAGTGAATAAAAGATTATCACTGGTGTTGGGCGCATCCCAAGGCTTAAATTGGTTCTAAAGCCTAAACATTTTTTACCTCAATGCATGTTTTAGGCATTGATCCCCCCTTATAATTACCGGAGCCCTCATTCGATTCAGCGACATGCCCGTCTGCAGCTCTTCTCTTCCCTCCCTTCCGGGTCTCGCTGGCTTTGCCGGGGGAACCAGGAGCCATTGGCTCACACTGCTGCCAATCAAAGCCGGTGACCAGGAAGTGGGGGGCGGGGCCAAGCAGGAGCGAGCGCGCATGAGTGTCCCCATGGAAAGCAGCTTCTAATGGGGGGGGGGGACTGGAAAGAGAGGAGGGGCCAGGAGTGCCGGTGAGGGACCCGAGAAGAGGAGGTTCGGGGGCC
This sequence comes from Lithobates clamitans, assembly GCA_037952925.1. Classification (NCBI taxonomy): domain Eukaryota; kingdom Metazoa; phylum Chordata; class Amphibia; order Anura; family Ranidae; genus Lithobates; species Lithobates clamitans. Next base: position 43,229 of record JBBGZY010003405.1, on the reverse strand, counting down.
ACTATATACAATTCCATTACACAGAGCAGGTAAGTACACAAAAGAATTGGGAATATATTGTGATTTTTGTTTTTTAATTCATTAAAGTGTATTTTTTTGCAATAAATTGCATTTGAAAAGCCACCGCCCAAATACCCTGTGACACAAAAAATTGATCGCCATTTTATTCTCTAGGGTCTCTGCTAATAAAAAAATCTATAATGTTTGGGGCAGTGGCGGTCGCTCATTAGGGGTGCACGGGCGCCGCCCCCCCCCCCAATCCATTGGCTTTAATAAGGGTGGTCTTAGGGAGCAGAGCATTGCACCCTGAGCCCACCCTGTTGTGTGACATTTAGCAAATTTTAATGTTCGCTATTGTCTTCCTGTTTCTCCTCCCAGCCAATCAGGAAACGGGTTCTAAGACCCGATTGGCCGAGAGGAGAAGCAACGGCCGGGACACAGAGGAGAGGGAGGGGGGAAAGCCGCTGCCGCAGCCGTGACCGGCACGGGGTAAGTGCGGGGCTGACGGGGGCCTGGCGGGCGAGAGGGTGAGCCGGGGGGGGTAGTGTGGGGTGTCGGGTTAGAGCGACGGGGGGGAGGGGCTGTGGCCAGGTCTGTCTGCCACCCCCCCAAACCGATGGAGCACCAGCCGCCACTGGTTTTGGGGGTTATAAGTCATTTCTAGCAAAAAATACTGATTTAAAACAAAAAATGCCAGAAAAGGCCGAGTCTTAGTAGAATTCTAGACAAAACTTTCTTTTTCATTTTGGATACAGTAAGGGGGGAGGGGGGGTTATAACCTCAGTCAGCTTTTCTTTTTTTTTTTCAGCACCTGTGTCCCAGTGATGAGATTTCCCTTCACTTTCTGTCCCATAGCCAAACAGGAAGTGAGAGGAAATCCCTGCAAATTAAGGGAATTCCTTGGGGACCCCCCCCCCCCCCCAGGTCACCAGAACTTGTGTCCTCATTGGAAGATTTCCCCTCTATTACTTTCTGGGGACAACCCAAATTTGGGATTTTATTTTAGATTCGCTTTCAATGATAACTATCAGCAGGACAATTCGAGAGTGAGAACGGGGAACAGAGACAACAATAAAAACTGACAGGGAGTCTAATCCCTCTGCCCTCCATCCAAAACTTAATACAAATAAACAGTTTTGCCTTTTAGATTTAACTTTATTTAACTTAACATATTTATTTATTTAACCTTAACTTTTTTTCTTAACTCTTTATTTTGCCAAGTAAATGTCTTTCCTTTTAGTATATCTCCCCGGTGATTCAGTTCTGCAGTCAGGCCGAGGACCGGACACCGGGGCTGACTATTCTCCTCTGACGGGGAGAGAATACAAGTGAATACGAGCACACACAGCCACCCCTAATGTTAGGCTGCACTCCATTTACCTTCTTTATGAATTACTTCTGTGTTTGGTGTTTTTTTTTAATAAATAATTGTGAATAGCGCTACGGTGCCTTGCAAAAGTTTTCACCCCCCTTTGGCATTTGTCTGTTTTGTTGCCTCACATCCTGGAATTACCATGGATTGTTTGAGGATTTGATCATTTATTTTACAGAACACGCCCACAACTTTGAAGTTTTTGGTTTTTTTTTTATTGTGAAACAAACAACAAATAGGACAAAATAACAGAAAAAGTAAATGTGCAAAACTATTCACCCCCCTAAAGTCAATACTTTGTAGATCCACCTTTTGCGGTTATCACAGCTCCAAGTCTCTTTGGATAAGTCTCTATGAGGTGCCACATCTTACCACTGGGATTTCTGCCCATTCCTCCTCGCAAAACTGCTCCAGCTCCTACAAATTGGATGGTTTTGCGCTTGTGAACAGCATCTTTAAGTCTGACCACAGAATTTCTATTGGATTGAGGTCTGGGCTTTGACTAGGCCATTCCAACACATTTACGTATTTCCCCTTAAACCACTCAAGTGTTGCTTTAGCAGTGTGTTTGGGGTCATTGTCCTGCTGGAAGGTGAACCTCCATCCTAGCCTCAAATCACACACAGAGTGCTACAGGTTTTGCTCAAGAATATCCCTGTATTTATCACCATCCATCTTTCCCTCAACTCTGACCAGTTTCCCAGTCCTGACTGCTGAAAACATCCCCACTGCATGATGCTGCCACCACCATGTTTCACAGTGGGGATGGTGTTCTTTGGGTGATGTGATGTGTTGGGTTTGCACCAGACATAGCGTTTTCTTTGATGGCCAAAAAGTTGAATTTTAGTCTCATCAGACCAGAGCACCTTCCTCCATACATTTCGGGAGTCTCCCACATGCCTTTTCCCAAACTCAAAACGTGCCATTTTGTTTTTTGGTGAAAGTAACGTCTTTCTTTTGGCCACTCTGCCATAAAGCCCAACTCTATGGAGCGTACGGCTTATTGTGGTCCTATGTACAGATACTCCAGTCTCTGCTGTGGAACTCTGCAGCTCCTCCAGGGTTCCCTTAGGTCTCTGTGCTCCTCTCTGATTAATTCCCTCCTTGCCCGCCCCGTGAGTTTTGGTGTGCGGCCGTCTCTTGGCAGGTTGGCTGTTGCGCCATGTTCTTTCCACTTGGTTATGATAGATTTGATGGGGCTCCTAGGGATCATCAAAGATTTGGATATTTTTTTATAACCTAACCCTGACTTGTACTTCTCAACAACATTGTCCCTTACTTGTCTGGAGAGTTCCTTGGTCTTCATGGCAGTGTTTGGTTAGTGGTGCCTCTTGCTTAGGTGTTGCCGCCTCTGGGGCCTTTCAGAAAGGTGTGTCTATGTAATGACAGGTCATGTGACACTTAGATTGCACACAGGTGACATCATTTCACTAATTATGTGACTTCTGAAGGTAATTGGTTGCACCAGAGATTTTTATGGGCTTCATAACAAAGGGGGTGAATACATACGCACATGACAATTATCAGTTTTTTTATTTCTGAAAAATAGTTTTATGTATATGTTTTCTAATTTTACTTCCCCAACTTAGACTATTGTGTTCTGATCATCACATAGAATTCAGATTAAAAAAACATTGAACTAAAGGCTGTAATGTAACAAAATAGGTAAAAACCCAAGGGGGTGAATACTTTTTTCAAAGCCCTGTAGATTCAAACACACAGGTAATATACAGAAACCCCATTTTAGGATTTTTGGAATCATTTCAGCAACCGCATATTGCGCAAATAAAAACGATTCCAGGAATAAATTTTATTATTTTCGGGAACAAAGAATTCTCGGGCCAGCCGGGCGGATGCAGCTTGTTTGACCTTGGATTCTGGAAGTTCCCCGGGATGTGCCAGCGATGGATCCATAGGGCTGGACAGAAGCTGCTGCTCTGCTTAGGAAGATGTGGGGGGGGGGGCTGTACAGCTCAGGAGTGACTGGAGAGATGTCTGCATGGGATGGGAGAGAGGGGGGCCAATCAATGGGAGAGAGGGGGGCCAATGAATGGGAGAGAGAGGGGGGCCATCCATGGGAGAGAGGGGGGCCAATGAATGGGAGAGAGAGGGGGGGGCAATGAATGGGAGAGAGAGGGGGGCCAATGAATGGGAGAGAGGGGGGCCAATGAATGGGAGAGAGAGGGGGGGCAATGAATGGGAGAGAGAGGGGGCCAATGAATGGGAGAGAGGGGGGCCAATGAATGGGGGAGAGAGGGGGGCCAATAAATGGGGGAGAGAGGGGGGGCAATGAATGGGGGAGAGAGGGGGGCCAATGAATGGGAGAGAGGGGGGCCAATGAATGGGAGAGAGGGGGGCCAATGAATGGGGGAGAGAGGGGGCCAATGAATGGGGGAGAGAGGGGGGGCAATGAATGGGGGAGAGAGGGAGGCCAATGAATGGGAGAGAGGGGGGCCAATGAATGGGAGAGAGAGGGGGGCCAATGAATGGGAGAGAGAGGGGGGCCAATGAATGGGAGAGAGAGGGGGGCCAATGAATGGGAGAGAGGGGGGCCAATGAATGGGAGAGAGAGGGGGGGCAATGAATGGGAGAGAGAGGGGGGCCAATGAATGGGAGAGAGGGGGGCCAATGAATGGGGGAGAGAGGGGGGCCAATAAATGGGGGAGAGAGGGGGGGCAATGAATGGGGGAGAGAGGGGGGGCAATGAATGGGGGAGAGAGGGGGGCCAATGAATGGGAGAGAGGGGGGCCAATGAATGGGAGAGAGGGGGGCCAATGAATGGGGGAGAGAGGGGGGCCAATGAATGGGGGAGAGAGGGGGGGCAATGAATGGGGGAGAGAGGGAGGCCAATGAATGGGAGAGAGGGGGGCCAATGAATGGGAGAGAGAGGGGGGCAATCAATGGGAGAGAGGGGGGCCAATCAATGGGAGAGAGGGGGGCCATCAGTAGGAGAGAGAGCGGGCCATTCATGGGAGAGGGCGGGCCATTCATGGGAGAGGGCGGTCCATTCATGGGAGAGAGGGCGGACCAATCAATGGAAGAGAGGAGGCCAATCAATAGGAGAGAGGGGGCCAATCAATGAGAGAGGGGGGGGCCATCAGTAGGAGAGAGGGCGGGCCATTCATGGGAGAGGGGGGCCATAAATGGGAAAGAGGGCGGACCAATCAATGGGGGAGAGGAGGCCAATCAATGGGAGAGAGGGGGGCCAATCAATAAGAGAGGGGGGGCCATCAGTAGGAGAGAGGGCGGGCCATTCATGGGAGAGGGGGGCCATAAATGGGAAAGAGGGCGGACCAATCAATGGGGGAGAGGAGGCCAATCAATGGGAGAGAGGGGGGCCAATCAATGAGAGAGGGGGGGCCATCAGTAGGAGAGAGGGTGGGCCATTCATGGGAGGGGGGGCCATCAATGGGAGAGGGGGGCCATCAATGGGAGAGAGGGTGGACCAATCAATGGGGGAGAAGAGGCCAATCAATGGGAGAGAGGAGGCCAATCAATGGGAGAGAGGAGGCCAATCAATGGGAGAGAAGAGGCCAATCAATGGGAGAGAGGAGGCCAATCAATGGGAGAGAAGAGGCCAATCAATGGGAGAGAGGAGGCCAATCAATGGGAGAGAAGAGGCCAATCAATGGGAGAGAGGAGGCCAATCAATGGGAGAGAGGAGGCCAATCAATGGGAGAGAGGGCGGACCAATCAATGGGAGAGAGGAGGCCAATCAATGGAGAGAGGGCGGACCAATCAATGGGGAGAGAGGAGGCCAATCATGGGGGTGAGTCTGTCACAGGCTCTGAAACATTGCATCACTTATATGCCTAGTAAAGGGGTCTTGTGAGCAGGGCCAAGACGGGCGGTGGGCAGAAGGCACAGCTGCCCTGGGCGCACTGTGTATTGTAGGGATGGAGGCGCCGCAAGTTCCTTCTACTGTAAGGCTGACAGGAGTATTGACGGCATCATAACTACTTCTGTCAGCCCAGCGCTGGAAGCGTCAAGGAGAAAAGGAGAGAGTCAGGAGGAGGTGCGGGCTGTGCTCTCTCTCCCCCTCCTCCTCATAAGCTTACACATAATGAAGGGGGGCAGCAATTTGGCATCTTTGCCCTGGGCACTGGATAATCTTGTCCCAGCACTGCCTTATGGGTCTCTAAAATGTTGCCTACAAAAGGGGTCCTATGAGGATCTGAAACATTGCAATACATGCCTATAACAGGGGTCCTGTGAGGCTCTGCAACATTGCACCACGTGCCTGACTTGGGCATCTGATGCAACATTTCAGAACCTCACAGGACCCCTTTTTTAGGCATGTGAGGCAAGGTTTCAGAGCTTTGCAGGACCCTTCACTAGGTAGATGATGCCATTAACAGGACCCCTTCCTTAGGCATCTGATGCAACGTTTCGGAACCCTTGCAGGACCCTTTGCTAGGCATGTGATGCCAAGTTTCTGAACCTCGTCCGGGATCACTCATCTGGTGAAGGGGCCCTGCGAGGCTCTGAAATGTCACACTGGTTGTGATCACTTTAATAAATGTCCGGACGGTATGTGCAGATCTCTGAGTCCCGGTGTCCCCGGAGTCTCTTGTCCCCGGAGTCTCTTGCCCCCGGAGTCTCTTGCCCCCGGAGTCTCTTGCCCCCGGAGTCTCTTGCCCCCGGAGTCTCTTGCCCCCGGAGTCTCTTGCCCCCGGAGTCTCTTGCCCCCGGAGTCTCTTGCCCCGGAGTCTCTTGCCCCCGGAGTCTCTTGCCCCCGGAGTCTCTTGCCCCCGGAGTCTCTTGCCCCCGGAGTCTCTTGTCCCCGGAGTCTCTTGTCCCGTCCCCGGAGTCTCTTGTCCCCGTCCCCGGAGTCTCTTGTCCTTGTCCCCGGGAGTCTCTTGTCCTTGTCCCCGGAGTCTCTTGTCCTTGTCCCCGGAGTCTCTTGTCCCCGGAGTCTCCTCTGAGTCTCTTCTCCTTCTCCTTCTCCTTCTCCTCTGAGTCTCTTCTCCTTCTCCTTCTCCTCTGAGTCTCTTCTCCTTCTCCTTCTCCTCTGAGTCTCTTCTCCTTCTCCTTCTCCTCTGAGTCTCTTCTCCTTCTCCTTCTCCTCTGAGTCTCTTCTCCTTCGAGTCTCTTCTCCTTCTCCTTCTCCTCTGAGTCTCTTCTCCTTCTCCTTCTCCTCTGAGTCTCTTCTCCTCGGAGTCTCTTCTCCTTCTCCTCGGAGTCTCTTCTCCTTCTCCTCGGAGTCTCTTCTCCTTCTCCTCGGAGTCTCTTCTCCTCGGAGTCTCCGGCTGGGTGGGGGACTTCCAGTCTGGGTAATCCCCTCGGTATCCTCATCGCCGGTTCCCCTCTGTCGTTTCTCCTCTTCTCACTTTCCTTCCTCTCTGTATCACAACTCAGACAAATCCTTTATTCTTCCTCCATTTCCTGCCATTGTCTCTGCGGTTTTATTTTCCTGCGATGATCTAATAATATTTATTACTTTGTTTTTTAGTCAGATATTTGTGGACTTTTATGTGACGAAAATAACCGCTTTGGGTGTTTTCAAGTTCTCCGAATTCTGAAAGAAATAAAATCCCGCAGTGTGTGATGTGATGGGAAGTTTCTATCTCTGCAGATCGTTTTCTGTCTCTTCTCTGAAGATGAAGTCACATGGATTTTATGGTGACCAACCGAACCGCCTGGATCTTTGGGCTCCGGGACAAATTCTATACATAGGAGATTTACACCAAGCACTTGTGGGTCTTGTCCCTCCCCCAGCCTGTGATTGGATAGACAAAGGAGAAGCAGCAGACTGATGAGCTCATCCCTCTGGCACTCTGCTCTCTCCTCCTACCAGCATGTCCTTTGTTAGCACATCTGATTGTGCTGAACCGAGGCACTCCTAATCGTGAGGATTTAGATGAAGAATAACTTTTTGGCCCCACCCCCTTCTCTACCACGCTGCCATCTTTAAGTATCTTGTGCATGTGCCAGGGAAACCCCCCACGCATGTGCAGATGTGCCACAGATCTCTGCTGGGTCCTAAAGACCTGCAGCACACCGGCACCCCACACGGAATCCTACAGCATGCATGAGCCCATCGATAAAACTGCCTTCTAAGAGGTGTGAGGCGCCGCAGGAGACAGCGGGGGGGGGGGGGGGGGGGGGCGCGGCATCATTCTTCCCTAGGCAAGAAAGAAGGAAGTTCTGCAATGCTCCACTAAAAGAGAAAAAAGGGAGGGAGGAGCCAGGAAATTGGTTTATGGGGTGAAGCTGAGAGATTTATCAGGACTGGCACAGGAAGGGATACGGCTAAACTACAACATAAGAAGCAGCAGAGGGTGCCGACTAAGTGCAGTATATAGGAAAAGACCATTAAAACTCACACGATGCATAAAGATTGGAGCGTGTCTACCCCAGCCCCCCCCCGGTGCGGATTGTTATGGAGCCTCAGTGTGTCTTCAGGAGCCCAGAAACCGATGCCGTTGTCAGGAGCTTGTAGGACAGAGGTTTTGTTTCCACTCGGGGGGGCTACTGGGGGGCTCTAACTCTAGGGGGCTACTGATGGCTACCACGCTGGGGGGGGCTACTGACTGGTCCCACTCTGGGGGGGCTACTGACTGGTCCCACTCTGGGGGGGAGGGCTACTGACTGCTCCCACTCTGGGGGGGCTAATGACTGCTCCCACTCTGGGGGGCTACTGACTGCTTCCTCTCTGGGGGGGCTACTGACTGCTCCCACTCTGGGGGGGCTACTGACTGCTCCCACTCTGGGGGGGCTAATGACTGCTTCCACTCTGGGGGGGCTAATGACTGCTCCCACTCTGGGGGCTACTGACTGCTTCCTCTCGGGGGGGGCTACTGACTGCTTCCTCTCTGGGGGGGGGCTACTGACTGCTTCCTCTCTGGGGGGGCTACTGACTGCTTCCACTCGGGGGGGGGGCTACTGACTGCTTCCACTCGGGGGGGGGGGGGGGCTACTGACTGCTTCCACTCGGGGGGGGGGGGGGCTACTGACTGCTTCCACTCGGGGGGGGGGGGGCTACTGACTGCTTCCTCTCTGGGGGGGCTACTGACTGCTCCCACTCTGGGGGGAGGGGGCTACTGACGGCTCTAGCTCCCACTCTGGGGGGGGGGCTACTGACTGCTCCCACTCTGGGGGGGGGGGGCTACTGACTGCTCCCACTCTGGGGGGGGGCTACTGACTGCTTCCTCTCTGGGGGGGCTACTGACTGCTTCCTCTTTGGGGGGGCTACTGACTGCTTCCTCTTTGGGGGGGCTACTGACTGCTTCCTCTTTGGGGGGCTACTGACTGCTTCCTCTTTGGGGGGGCTACTGACTGCTACCTCTCGGGAGGGGGCTACTGACTGCTACCTCTTTGGGGGGGCTACTGACTGCTTCCTCTTTGGGGGGGGCTACTGACTGCTTCCTCTTTGGGGGGGCTACTGACTGCTTCCTCTTTGGGGGGGGCTACTGACTGCTTCCTCTCGGGAGGGGGCTACTGACTGCTCCCACTCTGGGGGGCTAATGACTGCTTCCACTCTGGGGGGGCTAATGACTGCTCCCACTCTGGGGGGCTACTGACTGCTTCCTCTCGGGGGGGGCTACTGACTGCTTCCTCTCTGGGGGGGGGCTACTGACTGCATCCTCTCTGGGGGGGCTACTGACTGCTTCCACTCTGGGGGGGCTACTGACTGCTTCCACTCTGGGGGGGGGCTACTGACTGCTTCCTCTCTGGGGGGGGGCTACTGACTGCTTCCTCTCTGGGGGGGGGGCTACTGACTGCTTCCACTCTGGGGGGGGGGGGCTACTGACTGCTTCCACTCGGGGGGGGGGGGCTACTGACTGCTTCCTCTCTGGGGGGCTACTGACTGCTCCCACTCTGGGGGGAGGGGGCTACTGACGGCTCTAGCTCCCACTCTGGGGGGGCTACTGACTGCTCCCACTCTGGGGGGGGGGGCTACTGACTGCTTCCTCTCTGGGGGGGCTACTGACTGCTTCCTCTTTGGGGGGGCTACTGACTGCTTCCTCTTTGGGGGGGCTACTGACTGCTTCCTCTTTGGGGGGGCTACTGACTGCTACCTCTCTGGGGGGCTACTGACTGCTTCCTCTTTGGGGGGGGGCTACTGACTGCTTCCTCTCGGAGGGGGCTACTGACGGCTCCCACTCTGGGGGGGGGCTACTGACTGCATTCTCTCTGGGGGGGCTACTGACTGCTTCCTCTCTGGGGGGGGGCTACTGACTGCTTCCTCTCTGGGGGGGGCTACTGACTGCTTCCTCTCTGGGGGGGCTACTGACTGCTTCCTCTCTGGGGGGGGCTACTGACTGCTTCCTCTCTGGGGGGGCTACTGACTGCTTCCTCTCTGGGGGGGGGCTACTGACTGCTTCCTCTCTGGGGGGGTTACTGACTGCTTCCACTCTGGGGGGGGGGCTACTGACTGCTTCCACTCTGGGGGGGGGGGGCTACTGACTGCTTCCTCTCTGGGGGGGCTACTGACTGCTTCCACTCTGGGGGGAGGGGGCTACTGACTGCTTCCACTCTGGGGGGGGGGCTACTGACTGCTTCCACTCTGGGGGGAGGGGGCTACTGACTGCTTCCACTCTGGGGGGGGGGCTACTGACTGCTTCCACTCTGGGGGGGGGGCTACTGACTGCTTCCACTCTGGGGGGGGGGCTACTGACTGCTTCCACTCTGGGGGGAGGGGGGCTACTGACTGCTTCCACTCTGGGGGGAGGGGGCTACTGACGGCTCTAGCTCCCAGTCTGGGGGGGTACTGACGGCTCTCACTCTGGGGGGGGGGTACTGACAGCTCTCACTCTGGGGGGGGGGGGCTACTGACGGCTCTAGCTCCCAGTCTGAGGGGGGGTACTGACGGCTCTCACTCTGGGGGGGGGGTACTGACAGCTCCCACTCTGGGGGGGGTCTACTGACTGCTCTTACTCTAGGGGTTTTGTTGCCTACACATTTCCTGACAATGCCATCTGCTTCCTGGCACCGGGTGGATGACACGCTCTCATCTTTATGCATCGTGTGAGTTGCCACTTGTGATTTTTATTAAAGTCTTTTCCTACATACCGCACTTAGTTGGGGCCCTCTGCTGTCTCCTTTTTATGGGGTGAAGGGACACTATGAAAAGTTACCACCAAAGGTGGATAGTAAAAACATTTTCAGCCTAAGGCAACCAATCTGGTTCAGCGTTTTGGATTTGATCGTCTTGTATGGCGGACGGCTATTCAGTAAAGATTTGGGTTACCAGGTTAGATTGGCGAACATTAATGTTTATTTATGAAGGAGATATTTTATAGGGTCATCGGTGTGTTCTCACCCAGAACGGTAATTATGGTGTCTGTATACTGACCCCCACCCCGGGGCGATCCCACCATACACACGATGACGCCGGCCGCGGGCTGAGGGCGGAGTCCTCGGTCTGTCCGCTCATTTTTATATTCCCCGGAGGGAGGTTCTCATCTGATAGAAAAATCATACAAATTCCCTGTCTTAGAAATCTCCTCCCCCGCCGTGCCGGCCAGCCGGAGGTCAGCCGTAACCACCATGGTTAACCATAAATGTGAGTCACAAAACTTTCCTCGTGTGATGATGTAAAACCCCCAACAATCGGCGTCTCCCATCTGCTCCATTCTGGGCTGAAACTCTGATAATCTGATTGGAAAATCTCCTTTTAGATCTTCTAAAAAACGATGTAATGTAAGGGCGGGCGCCGGGCGCGCCTGATTGGATTCTGATTGATTAACCCCTTCCCTACTGGAGCAATTTTTTGATGTTTTTGCACACATGTTAAAAATCTGCATTTCTTTCTTTTTTTTTTGCTAGAAATTCCTTCAAAATCCCTCAAAAAGTCTAAATTTTCTGAAAGCCGAGATCCTGGAGAATAAAATGGTGGCAGCTTCATTTTATTTTATGTGGCACGTTATTTGCACTGTTACTGTATTGATCAAACGTATATTTTCAGGAAAAACAAAACAAACAAAAAACGCTAAAACACTATTTTAGTGCACACAAACACAATATTGTACCCAATTGTTTTGGTAAAATATAATATATATTGGTTTTGCATCGAGTTATTTAGATAACAAACCTGTCAAGTTTTAAAAATGCGCATGCCTGTGAAATCGCTGAAAACGACGGTTCCTCAAAATGCTCCATAGGTGGCGCTATAAAAGCCTTTCCAGGTTATGAGTTCAGAGTTCACAGCGAATTCAGAGCCTAAAATTGTGGCTTCCACTCCGCCGTTTGTGGTGACTCCTCACATTTGTGGTACTATTGGTGTTTACCTGCGTGTGTTCATCCCGACGCTGCACTTTTTATATATGGGGGGGGGTGATGGGGTACTTTATTATTATTATTATTATTATTATTATTATTATTATTATTATTAATAATAATTTTATTTATTTATTTATTTTTATAGAATTTTTTTTTTTCTTTTTAATCAAACTTTTTTTTTACTTTGTTGCTGTCACTTGGGGGCTTACAAGCTCCCCCCTATGTGATAGAATTGGGCCTGTGACAGGTCCTGGGGGTCTATTAGCGAGCCCCATAAAAGTGATTGGGCATCTGTAAAGCCATGAGCATGATTTAACCACTTGTCTACCACGCTGATTATTATAAAGGTACCTTGGTAGACAAGGGGTTAAGTAGGCGCTCATGTTACATTGTTTCGGTAAATAATACCAGGTGATCCTGCCAAACATCCAGTGTGCTCTGTGCTGCACTCTCATCCTGTGCAGGGGATTGGGGGGGATGGGGGGGGGGGGTGGTAAGATAATTTCTGGCTATTATAACCTAGGTTACTGCACACAGACTACAGCTCTGTGATACTCCTCTGTACCCCCATAATCAGCTGTTGGGGTACATTATGTGTGCAGACCCCCCCCCCTCCCCTCCAAATTACTGAGTTCAGGATGGGGCACAAAGCCAGGCGTGGAAACTTCTTATGTCTTTTATATCTTCTATATCTGCCTGGAGAAGTACTAAAGGTAAAATACATTGAGCCCCCCCGGGTTCTTGCCGGTGTTTCTCGGTTTACTCGTTTTGACTGGTGCGCCCAGGAAACGATCTGACGTTTCCCGCAGCTGGCCATAGAGGCTACCAGAGACCAGATCATCTCTGACCGCCTCTATGGCCTTGGAGGACTGGAGCCACGTCATGACATCACTTCTGGTCTAGGGTGGAAGTTAATTTTTTTTTTCTTTTTTTAATTTTTGCTTTTTTTTTAAATGTATTTATTTTATTTTATTTTATTTTTTTGATCTTTTGCTTTTAAAGGTAAATGAGAGATTTGGCTTCTTATACAATCCAGATCTCTCCATAAAGAGGACCTGTCATCTCTTATTTCTATTACATGAGATCTCTATAAAGAGGACCTGTCATCTCTTATTTCTATTACATGAGATCTCTATAAAGAGGACCTGTCATCTCTTATTTCTATTACATGAGATCTCCATAAAGAGGACCTGTCATCTCTTATTTCTATTACATGAGATCTCTCCATAAAGAGGACCTGTCATCTCTTATTTCTATTACATGAGATCTCTCCATAAAGAGGACCTGTCATCTCTTATTTCTATTACATGAGATCTCCATAAAGAGGACCTGTCATCTCTTATTACTATTACATGAGATCTCTCCATAAAGAGGACCTGTCATCTCTTATTTCTATTACATGAGATCTCTATATAAAGAGGACCTGTCATCTCTTATTTCTATTACATGAGATCTCCATAAAGAGGACCTGTCATCTCTTATTTCTATTACATGAGATCTCTCCATAAAGAGGACCTGTCATCTCTTATTTCTATTACATGAGATCTCTCCATAAAGAGGACCTGTCATCTCTTATTTCTATTACATGAGATCTCCATAAAGAGGACCTGTCATCTCTTATTTCTATTACATGAGATCTCCATAAAGAGGACCTGTCATCTCTTATTTCTATTACATGAGATCTCCATAAAGAGGACCTGTCATCTCTTATTTCTATTACATGAGATCTCCATAAAGAGGACCTGTCATCTCTTATTTCTATTACATGAGATCTCCATAAAGAGGACCTGTCATCTCTTATTTCTATTACATGAGATCTCTCCATAAAGAGGACCTGTCATCTCTTATTTCTATTACATGAGATCTCTCCATAAAGAGGACCTGTCATCTCTTATTTCTATTACATGAGATCTCCATAAAGAGGACCTGTCATCTCTTATTTCTATTACATGAGATCTCCATAAAGAGGACCTGTCATCTCTTATTTCTATTACATGAGATCTCCATAAAGAGGACCTGTCATCTCTTATTTCTATTACATGATCTCCATAAAGAGGACCTGTCATCTCTTATTTCTATTACATGAGATCTCTCCATAAAGAGGACCTGTCATCTCTTATTTCTATTACATGAGATCTCCATAAAGAGGACCTGTCATCTCTTATTTCTATTACATGAGATCTCCATAAAGAGGACCTGTCATCTCTTATTTCTATTACATGAGATCTCCATAAAGAGGACCTGTCATCTCTTATTTCTATTACATGAGATCTCTATAAAGAGGACCTGTCATCTCTTATTTCTATTACATGAGATATCTCCATAAAGAGGGCCTGTCATCTCTTATTTCTATTACATGAGATCTCTCCATAAAGAGGACCTGTCATCTCTTATTTCTATTACATGAGATCTCCATAAAGAGGACCTGTCATCTCTTATTTCTATTACATGAGATCTCTATAAAGAGGACCTGTCATCTCTTATTTCTATTACATGAGATCTCTCCATAAAGAGGACCTGTCATCTCTTATTTCTATTACATGAGATCTCTCCATAAAGAGGACCTGTTATCTCTTATTTCTATTACATGAGATCTCTCCATAAAGAGGACCTGTCATCTCTTATTTCTACTACATGAGATCTCCATAAAGAGGACCTGTCATCTCTTATTTCTATTACATGAGATCTCCATAAAGAGGACCTGTCATCTCTTATTTCTATTACATGATCTCCATAAAGAGGACCTGTCATCTCTTATTTCTATTACATGAGATCTCTCCATAAAGAGGACCTGTCATCTCTTATTTCTATTACATGAGATCTCCATAAAGAGGACCTGTCATCTCTTATTTCTATTACATGAGATCTCCATAAAGAGGACCTGTCATCTCTTATTTCTATTACATGAGATCTCCATAAAGAGGACCTGTCATCTCTTATTTCTATTACATGAGATCTCTCCATAAAGAGGACCTGTCATCTCTTATTTCTACTACATGAGATCTCCATAAAGAGGACCTGTCATCTCTTATTTCTATTACATGAGATCTCCATAAAGAGGACCTGTCATCTCTTATTTCTATTACATGATCTCCATAAAGAGGACCTGTCATCTCTTATTTCTATTACATGAGATCTCTCCATAAAGAGGACCTGTCATCTCTTATTTCTATTACATGAGATCTCCATAAAGAGGACCTGTCATCTCTTATTTCTATTACATGAGATCTCTCCATAAAGAGGACCTGTCATCTCTTATTTCTATTACATGAGATCTCCATAAAGAGGACCTGTCATCTCTTATTTCTATTACATGAGATCTCTATAAAGAGGACCTGTCATCTCTTATTTCTATTACATGAGATCTCTCCATAAAGAGGACCTGTCATCTCTTATTTCTATTACATGAGATCTCTCCATAAAGAGGACCTGTCATCTCTTATTTCTATTACATGAGATCTCTCCATAAAGAGGACCTGTTATCTCTTATTTCTATTACATGAGATCTCTCCATAAAGAGGACCTGTCATCTCTTATTTCTATTACATGAGATCTCCATAAAGAGGACCTGTCATCTCTTATTTCTATTACATGAGATCTCCATAAAGAGGACCTGTCATCTCTTATTTCTATTACATGAGATCTCCATAAAGAGGACCTGTCATCTCTTATTTCTATTACATGAGATCTCTCCATAAAGAGGACCTGTCATCTCTTATTTCTATTACATGAGATCCCCATAAAGAGGACCTGTCATCTCCTATTTCTATTACATGAGATCTCCATAAAGAGGACCTGTCATCTCTTATTTCTGTCACATGAGATCTCCATAAAGAGGACCTGTCATCTCTTATTTCTATTACAGGGGATGTTTACTTTCCTTGTAATATGAATAAAAGTGATTTAAAAAAAAAAAAAGTAAAATTTAAAGGGACAGTGTAAAAAAAAAAAAAAAAATTTAGCGCCCCCATACCTTCATGCTTACGCGCAGAAGTAATTCGCAAATGCATATGTAAATGATATTCGCACCACACAGGCATTGCGGCAAATGTCCAGAGTGAGAGAAATAATTCTAGCGCCAGACCTCCTTTGAAAATCTAAACTGGTGACCTGTAAAAATGTTTAAATCCTTTGCAGAATTTTAAGTATCGTAGTTTGTCTCCATTCCACGAGTGTGCGCAGTTTTAAAGTGTGACATAATGGGTATCTATTTACACGGCTAAATCTCTTATATTCTACCCAACAATTGGGCTACATAGTGTTTTTTTTTTTTTTTAAATTCATTAAAGTGTATTTTTCCCCCAAAAATTGTGTTGGAAATACCGCTGCAAAACATAAAAACATTAAAAAAATTGCTACAATTGCCATTTTATTCTCTAGGGTATCTGCTAAAAATATAAATATAATGTTTGGGGGCACTAAGTAAATTTTTTTGCAAAAAATACATATTTTGACTCGTAAACAGAAAGTACCAGAAAGGATCTGGTCATCAAGTGGTTAAACTTCAACAGCATTAGCAAGATTTAGGGAGGTGCTCTGCTGCCACCTAGTGGTGCTTACTGGGAGCTCCTGCGACGGGTCAATAACAATGTCCTATCAGAGGGTTTCCCCTTCTTTGCACCTGCTGCTGGTCTCTTGGCGGCGATGGAGAAGAGTCTTTGTTTCTCTTCCCGGATAATAGACCACAAAATAAAATATTACACATCATTAAGGAAGTTTGTTTTGCTAATTCATTCCACCACATCAGTCACCGCCGCCATCATCAGTCACTGCCGCCATCATCGGTCACCGCCGCCATCATCAGTCACTGCCGCCATCATCGGTCACCGCCGCCATCATCAGTCACCGCCGCCATCATCGGTCACGTTCTATGAATCCCCCTCCAGACTTCTGTGTCATTTCTCTGGAAAGTAGAAGTTTAAAAAAAAAAACAGATTATATAATATCAGTTATTCTTCATGTTGTCCTGTAAAGAGGATGTAAACTCCGAAATACACTCTTGGTGCTTTTGCCATCACGACTGACTGTGCACACCGATCGAATATTCCCCAGAAATACTCCATACCTGTCCACAACCCACCTCCAGTCCGGGCACACCGATCGAATATTCCCCAGAAATACTCCATACCTGTCCACAACCCACCTCCAGTCCGGGCACACCGATCGAATATTCCCCAGAAATACTCCATACCTGTCCACAACCCACCTCCAGTCCGGGCACACCGATCGAATATTCCCCAGAAATACCCCATACCTGTCCACAACCCACCTCCAGTCTGGGCACACCGATCGAATATTCCCCAGAAATACTCCATACCTGTCCACAACCCACCTCCAGTCCGGGCACACCGATCGAATATTCCCCAGAAATACTCCATACCTGTCCACAACCCACCTCCAGTCCGGGCACACCGATCGAATATTCCCCAGAAATACTCCAAACCTGTCCACAACCCACCTCCAGTCCGGGCACACCGATCGAATATTCCCCAGAAATACTCCAAACCTGTCCACAACCCACCTCCAGTCCGGGCACACCGATCGAATATTCCCCAGAAATACTCCATACCTGTCCACAACCCACCTCCAGTCCGGGCACACCGATCGAATATTCCCCAGAAATACTCCATACCTGTCCACAACCCACCTCCAGTCCGGGCACACCGATCGAATATTCCCCAGAAATACTCCAAACCTGTCCACAACCCACCTCCAGTCCGGGCACACCGATCGAATATTCCCCAGAAATACTCCATACCTGTCCACAACCCACCTCCAGTCCGGGCACACCGATCGAATATTCCCCAGAAATACTCCATACCTGTCCACAACCCACCTCCAGTCCGGGCACACCGATCGAATATTCCCCAGAAATACTCCATACCTGTCCACAACCCACCTCCAGTCCGGGCACACCGATCGAATATTCCCCAGAAATACTCCATACCTGTCCACAACCCACCTCCAGTCCGGGCACACCGATCGAATATTCCCCAGAAATACTCCAAACCTGTCCACAACCCACCTCCAGTCCGGGCACACCGATCGAATATTCCCCAGAAATACTCCATACCTGTCCACAACCCACCTCCAGTCCGGGCACACCGATCGAATATTCCCCAGAAATACTCCATACCTGTCCACAACCCACCTCCAGTCCGGGCACACCGATCGAATATTCCCCAGAAATACTCCATACCTGTCCACAACCCACCTCCAGTCCGGGCACACCGATCGAATATTCCCCAGAAATACTCCATACCTGTCCACAACCCACCTCCAGTCCGGGCACACCGATCGAATATTCCCCAGAAATACTCCATACCTGTCCACAACCCACCTCCAGTCCGGGCACACCGATCGAATATTCCCCAGAAATACTCCAAACCTGTCCACAACCCACCTCCAGTCCGGGCACACCGATCGAATATTCCCCAGAAATACTCCATACCTGTCCACAACCCACCTCCAGTCCGGGCACACCGATCGAATATTCCCCAGAAATACTCCATACCTGTCCACAACCCACCTCCAGTCCGGGCACACCGATCGAATATTCCCCAGAAATACTCCATACCTGTCCACAACCCACCTCCAGTCCGGGCACACCGATCGAATATTCCCCAGAAATACTACAAACCTGTCCACAACCCATCTCCAGTCCGGGCACACCGATCGAATATTCCCCAGAAATACTCCATACCTGTCCACAACCCACCTCCAGTCTGGGCACACCGATCGAATATTCCCCAGAAATACTCC
Organism: Lithobates clamitans; assembly: GCA_037952925.1. Lineage (NCBI taxonomy): Eukaryota > Metazoa > Chordata > Amphibia > Anura > Ranidae > Lithobates > Lithobates clamitans. The sequence goes on along the minus strand of JBBGZY010003405.1, from coordinate 24,871 downwards.
AAACCTGTCCACAACCCACCTCCAGTCCGGGCACACCGATCGAATATTCCCCAGAAATACTCCATACCTGTCCACAACCCACCTCCAGTCCGGGCACACTGATCGAATATTCCCCAGAAATACTCCATACCTGTCTACAACCCACCTCCAGTCTGGGCACACCGATCGAATATTCCCCAGAAATACTCCAAACCTGTCCACAACCCACCTCCAGTCCGGGCACACCGATCGAATATTCCCCAGAAATACTCCATACCTGTCCACAACCCACCTCCAGTCTGGGCACACCGATCGAATATTCCCCAGAAATACTCCAAACCTGTCCACAACCCACCTCCAGTCCGGGCACACCGATCGAATATTCCCCAGAAATACTCCATACCTGTCCACAACCCACCTCCAGTCCGGGCACACCGATCGAATATTCCCCAGAAATACTCCATACCTGTCCACAACCCACCTCCAGTCCGGGCACACCGATCGAATATTCCCCAGAAATACTCCATACCTGTCCACAACCCACCTCCAGTCCGGGCACACCGATCGAATATTCCCCAGAAATACTCCAAACCTGTCCACAACTTACCTCCAGTCCGGGCACACCGATCGAATATTCCCCAAAAATACTCCATACCTGTCCACAACCCACCTCCAGTCCGGGCACACCGATCGAATATTCCCCAGAAATACCCCATACCTATCCACAACCCACCTCCAGTCCGGGCACACCGATCGAATATTCCCCAGAAATACCCCATACCTGTCCACAACCCACCTCCAGTCCGGGCACACCGATCGAATATTCCCCAGAAATACTCCATACCTGTCCACAACCCACCTCCAGTCCGGGCACACCGATCGAATATTCCCCAGAAATACTCCAAACCTGTCCACAACTTACCTCCAGTCCGGGCACACCGATCGAATATTCCCCAAAAATACTCCATACCTGTCCACAACCCACCTCCAGTCCGGGCACACCGATCGAATATTCCCCAGAAATACTCCATACCTGTCCACAACCCACCTCCAGTCCGGGCACACCGATCGAATATTCCCCAGAAATACCCCATACCTGTCCACAACCCACCTCCAGTCCGGGCACACCGATCGAATATTCCCCAGAAATACTCCATACCTGTCCACAACCCACCTCCAGTCCGGGCACACTGATCGAATATTCCCCAGAAATACTCCAAACCTGTCCACAACCCACCTCCAGTCCGGGCACACCGATCGAATATTCCCCAGAAATACTCCATACCTGTCCACAACCCACCTCTAGTCCGGGCACACCGATCGAATATTCCCCAGAAATACTCCATACCTGTCCACAACCCACCTCCAGTCCGGGCACACCGATCGAATATTCCCCAGAATCACTCCATACCTGTCCACAACCCACCTCCAGTCCGGGCACACCGATCGAATATTCCCCAGAAATACTCCATACCTGTCCACAACCCACCTCCAGTCCGGGCACACCGATCGAATATTCCCCAGAAATACTCCATACCTGTCCACAACCCACCTCCAGTCCGGGCACACCGATCGAATATTCCCCAGAAATACTCCATACCTGTCCACAACCCACCTCCAGTCCGGGCACACCGATCGAATATTCCCCAGAAATACTCCATACCTGTCCACAACCCACCTCTAGTCCGGGCACACCGATCGAATATTCCCCAAAAATACTCCATACCTGTCCACAACCCACCTCCAGTCCGGGCACACCGATCGAATATTCCCCAGAAATACTCCATACCTGTCCACAACCCACCTCCAGTCCGGGCACACCGATCGAATATTCCCCAGAAATACTCCAAACCTGTCCACAACCCACCTCCAGTCCGGGCACACCGATCGAATATTCCCCAGAAATACTTCATACCTGTCCACAACCCACCTCCAGTCCGGGCACACCGATCGAATATTCCCCAGAATCACTCCATACCTGTCCACAACCCACCTCCAGTCCGGGCACACCGATCGAATATTCCCCAAAAATACTCCATACCTGTCCACAACCCACCTCCAGTCCGGGCCTTTTCTGACACTTTTTTGTTTACATGTAACAATCAGTATTCTTTGCTACAAAATTACTTGGAACCCCAAAACATTTATATATTTTTAAAAGGAGAGGCCCTGGAGAATAAGTTGGGGGGGTTTGCAATTTCTTATGTCACTTGATATTTGCGCAGTGTTTTTTTTGTTTGTTTTTTTTTTTTGCTTTTGTAACACAATTTTTTTTTTTTTTTTTTTGGAAAAAATAAACTTTTTGGAATTTCAATGCAAAAAAAAAAAACAGAATACATAACCCAGTTTTTTTTGTAAAAGATGAAGTTACGCCGAGTATATAGATCCCAAACACGTCACACTTTAAAATTACACCCGTACAACGGTGACAAATGACTTACATTTTACCATCCATCGGCGACACTTTAAAATCCTTAACAGGTCACCACTGTAGATGTACAGAGGAGATCTGCTGCTGGAATTGCTGCCCATGATCTGATGTGAAACCTCACATCGTGCGTGGGACGGTTGCGGTTTGCGTGGGTGTCGGACGGACGCACGCATTCGCCTTTGTGTGAGCACGCGGGGATGGGGGGCACTTTTTACATTTTTTTTATTTTTTAATTTTTTTTTAATTTTATTTTTTATGTTTTTTATTTTTATTTTTTATTCTGTTGATTAACTTTTTTATTGCTGTCACAAGAAATGTAAACATCCCGTTGACAGGTCCTCTTTATGGAGCAATTGGAGGTCAATAAGACCCCACATCCCTCTGAACTTAAAAGCATTCAATCACACCAACATCCATGTTTTCTAATGCTTTTGATTTTTTTTCAAATGGCGCCTTTGACATCCGGGGGAAACTGGAAGTGATGTCAGGTCATCGCTTCTGAGAGCCGAGAAAAGCCCTGATTGGCTCTCGGCTATGGTAACCTGGAAGCCAGATGGTCACTCGGGTGTCCCGGTGGGACAGGAGAGCCCAAGAAAGCTGCGGAAGGTGGTGGGGGGGATGTCCCCTCCCCTCCCATCCCCTCCACTCCTCTCCCATCCCCTCCCATCCCCTCCCCTCCACTCCCATCCCCTCCCATCCCTTCCTCTCCTCTCCCCTCCCCTCCCATCCCCTCCCATCCCTTCCCCTCCCATCCCTTCCTCTCCTCTCCCCTCCCCTCCCATCCCCTCCCATCCCTTCCCCTCCCATCCCTTCCCCTCCCATCCCTTCCTCTCCCACTGCTTGTAAAAGCAATCTAGTGGCTAGTTAGCAGCTAGGATTACTTTTACAAGAAAGCTGATTGCTGGCTCTAAAAACCATACCGGGGTGGTGCCTGCAGCTGCATCTCATCCCAGTATAACCACTTGAAGTCCAGGGATGTGCGGGTACGTCGTTGGTCTGGAAGTGGCTACCTAATGGCCCCAATGGCCATAGTCCTTCATCCTTAGTCCCTAGTCCTTAGACCATGGTCCATCTCAGGAGCAAGCAAGTGAGGGTGGCTTGGCAATCCTAGCACTAATTGACACTGGCTGGGAGGGACGCTGACATCACTAGTGACATCATAATGATAAGTGATAATACTATACACTGTCACTGTACTAATGACACTGGATGGGAAGGGGTTAACTGTGTTCCTAACACAGCAATATGTGTATTATGTGCGGCTTTCACTTTAATATCTGCCTGTTGCCGGATTGCTGCTTTGTGTACACAGGGCTCCGTGTGTTTGTAAACGCTGAACTCTGCTGCGATTGGCCATAGCCAATCGGCAGGTTTCAACTGAAACCTGCTGAGTCAGAACAGGTCAGCAGGGGGCGCGCGTGCAACCAGGAAGTTCACCAAGACATACGGGTACGTCGTGGTGCCCGGCTGTGCCGCCCTTTTGCAGTACATCTGCTGTGAGCGGGCGGCAGGTGGTTAAATACCACAAAAAGAAAGCTTGATCTGTCTCGTAAAAATAATATAAAGCTCATTGGGGTACTTTGCTGTATGATGATGTAATTGTCAGTCAAACTATCACAGCATCGGGATATTACCCGGGACAAGGAGGGGTGTTGCAGACCAGTTCAGGGACTTTTCCATGCTGCGGCTGATATAAATAAGCTGCCCTGCGCGTGACGCCACGGGTACAAGGGGAACGCGCCTGCGCTTGGCCACACTGTTAGTTGTGAGCCAGGCCTTATGCTGGCCAAATCTGAAAGCTTTTTCACGGCGATTTCAATCATATTTAATTGCTAATAAGACTGAAAGCGATCAAAAGACACAAAGACATCCTGCAATTTACCAAGTTCCATCAACTGGAAACATCCGACATTCCAGACAGAAGTAGATTGAATATTGGAAGAGAATAATTGGAATCAAACAGAAATTGTTCCATAACAGGCAGGGCCACCGAGTACAGCCAGCCCTCCTGTACAGGGCCCGGCCCCATCAGTTTAAAAGGGGGGTCCAGGCACCTGCTGGCTGTACTTATTGCAGACCTCGATCCTCTTCTGCCCCCCCCCTCCACCCCCCAGCCAGCTTCTCCTCCTCCTCCTTCCTCCGGTTGCACTGCAGGGGGATTGGTAGTACATGCGCCGCCTTCATCTGCTGTCTGGACCCCCCGCTGTGTTTCTTTCTCAGCGCTTCCGGCTTCCCTCCACTCCTCTTCCATCAGCTGCTGCAGCGGGCACACAGGTGCATGTTTGAGGATGAAGAGCAGGGGGGGGGGGGGGAAAGGGGTCGGTAAATATGTCATTTCCTGACCCCTTCCTTTCCTGAATGAACACAGTGAGAGATCGATACCAATCACTCCTGTAGCGTAGTAAATTGTGTTTGCTATGCTTTTAGTTTGTGCATGAGCAGGGAGCCTCAGAGAGCTTCCTATTCATTCATCTGTGCAGCTGAGGCCTCAGAGAAAGGGGCTAATAAATCGATGTCTTCAGTCACATGTGACCAGGTGGGGGTCGGGTCAGGTAGGCTGTATGAGGCCCCCAGATTTCTAACAGCGGCCCCGATAACCGCGCCGAGTGATCTGATGGAAAACGATCGCAGATTCTGCGTCCTTCATCGATTATCCATTTTGATGGAAGATTGAGGCTGAAGGATGGGATTGCTACATTTGTATCCAGTGTTACAAATTACATTGTCGGTATTACATTGTCTGTGTTACATTGTCAGTCAGTGTTACATTGTCAGCGTTACATTATCATTGTTACGTTGTCGGTGTCACATTGTCTGTGTTACATTGTCTGTCATTGTTACATTGTCAGTGTTACATTGTCTGTCGGTATTACATTGTCTGTGTTGCATTGTCAGTGTTACATTGTCAGTGTTACATTGTCAGTGTTACATTGTCAGTGTTACATTGTCAGTGTTACATTGTCGGTGTTACATTGTCGGTGTTACATTGTTGGTGTTACATTGTCAGTGTTACATTGTCTGTCGGTGTTACATTGTCGGTGTTACATTGTCGGTGTTACATTGTCGGTGTTACATTGTCGGTGTTACATTGTTGGTGTTACATTGTCTGTGTTACATTGTCGGTGTTACATTGTCGGTGTTACATTGTTGGTGTTACATTGTCAGTGTTACATTGTCGGTGTTAAATTGTCGGTGTTACATTGTCAGTATTACATTGTTGGTGTTACATTGTCGGTGTTAAATTGTCGGTGTTACATTGTCTGTGTTACATTGTTGGTGTTACATTGTCGGTGTTACATTGTCGGTGTTACATTGTTGGTGTTACATTGTCAGTGTTACATTGTCGGTGTTACATTGTCGGTGTTACATTGTCAGTGTTACATTGTTGGTGTTACATTGTCGGTGTTACATTGTCGGTGTTACATTGTCGGTGTTACATTGTCGGTGTTACATTGTCAGTGTTACATTGTCGGTGTTACATTGTCAGTATTACATTGTTGGTGTTACATTGTCGGTGTTAAATTGTCGGTGTTACATTGTCTGTGTTACATTGTTGGTGTTACATTGTCGGTGTTACATTGTCGGTGTTACATTGTTGGTGTTACATTGTCAGTGTTAAATTGTCGGTGTTACATTGTCAGTGTTACATTGTTGGTGTTACATTGTCGGTGTTAAATTGTCGGTGTTACATTGTCTGTGTTACATTGTTGGTGTTACATTGTCGGTGTTACATTGTCGGTGTTACATTGTCGGTGTTACATTGTCTGTCGGTGTTACATTGTCTGTGTTACATTGTTGGTGTTACATTGTCGGTGTTACATTGTCGGTGTTACATTGTCTGTCAGTATTACATTGTCGGTGTTACATTGTCTGTGTTAAATTGTCGGTGTTACATTGTCGGTGTTACATTGTCTGTGTTACATTGTCTGTGTTAAATTGTCGGTGTTACATTGTCTGTGTTACATTGTTGGTGTTACATTGTCGGTGTTACATTGTCGGTGTTACATTGTCAGTGTTACATTGTCCGTTCTTCTGATACATTACAATGGGAAATCCCTTTGGATGTTGATTCTTTGTACATTTAGAGGGGAATTTCAGGGCCTTTTGATGATAATTACAGTCGTGTTGCTTTCACTTTGCAGGTCGAATGTTTTGTGTCTTCACACTGTGATCGGCACAGATCAGAAAGGTCATTGTGAATTCCCCCCGGGGGAGGAAAACCTCGGCTGCCATCTAAGTCTGAAACACAGGAAGTGTGAAAGTTCACAGACCCCCTCACCCCCCCACTCCCCCCACCCCCACCCCACCCCCACCCTCCAACAGCTAAAAAACAAAACTAAATGTAAAGCGATCGTTTTACCTTCAATGCCCTGCGCCCGTTCTCTTCCGTCATTGGACGGCCACTGATGACTTCTTTGTATGCTCAGAGGAGCTGCACTATCCCAGACACCTGACCCATTCTGTAAGGTGCTGGGAATAAGGCGGGAGTGTACGCTGCACAGCGCATGCGCGGATACAGTATACAGAGAAAGATGAAAACATTTCTATGTGGAAGACTTCCTTTTTTTTTTTGGCAGAAGAAACTTTGCATGTTCCTAACGATTATTAGGACCCGTAAACAGCAGAACATTGTGCGGGGGGGGGGGGGGGCGTGCTTCCATGCGTGGTTCCCACAGTGCATGGCAATGTGCCCCCCGATAGGCACATGTGGTAGCCATTAATTGTTAATGTCGCCCCAAACGCTTCTAACAAATAAGCTGATCGCTTCCCAGGCTGACTGTTACATGGAGTGGAGTACAGAACACCCCCCGCTTATGTTAAAGAGATGAGCAGAGGGGAAGATGTTCTGTAGTCCAGTCCTAAGATGACTACATAGATGCATACTCTTCATAGATACAGTACAGTAAGTGGGCATTGTCCCCCTAGGACAAGAAGTGTGCCTGGTAGGAACGCTAGATGAAAAGAATGGGGTACACCCTTTAAAAAAAATAATGCAGCCACCTCACCTAAACAAAGTATATTGTTTATAAACCTTGATCAGACAGGAGATAGAGAGATACAAAGTAACATTGTTTATAAACATTGATCAGACGGGAGATAGAGAGATACAAAGTAACATTGTTTATAAACATTGATCAGACGGGAGATAGAGAGATACAAAGTAACATTGTTTATAAACATTGATCAGACCAGAGATAGATACAAAGTAACATTGTTTATAAACATTGATCAGACCAGAGATAGATACAAAGTAACATTGTTTATAAACATTGATCAGACGGGACATGGAGAGATACAAAGTAACATTGTTTATAAACATTAATCAGACAGGAGATAGAGAGATACAAAGTAACATTGTTTATAAACATTGATCAGACAGGAGATGGAGAGATACAAAGTAATATTGTTTATAAACATTGATCAGACAGGAGATGGAGAGATACAAAGTAACATTGTTTATAAACATTGATCAGACGGGAGATAGAGAGATTCAAAGTAACATTGTTTATAAACATTGATCAGACGGGAGATAGAGAGATACAAAGTAACATCCACTTGCCCACCAGGCCTTTTCTGGAACTTTTTGTTTACAAGTTTAAATTAGTATTTTTGCTACAAAATTACTTGGAACCTCCAAAGATGATGTTGAGTAAATCGATATCTAACGTGTCACGTTTTTAAAATTTGCGCACGCTCGTGGAATGGCAACAAACTACGATGCTTAAAAATCTCCATAGGCAACGCTTTAAACGTTTTTACAGGTTACCAGTTTAGAGTTACAGAGGAGATCTAGCGCTAGAATTATTGTTGTTCTCGCTCCAACGTTCACGGTGACTCCTCACATGTGCGTGTACAAATTATGTATGCGTTCGATTCTGTGCGCAAGCAAGGAAGGATGGGGAGCACTTTCAATTTTTTATAAGACCCCCGAATCCCTCCTCTACATTTAAAAGCAAAAAATGAAAAAAAAAAAAAAAATTGATCTTTTGCTTTTGATTTCTTCTGCCCTGGAGCGGAAATGATGTCATAAAAAAAATTGATCTTTTGCTTTTGATTTCTTCTGCCCTGGAGCGGAAATGATGTCATGACGTTGCTGCAGTCCTCCAAGATCATAGAGAGGATCAGAGATGATCTGGTCTCTGGTAACCTCTATGGCCAGCGGTGCCAACTGCTAGATAGTTTCTTGGGCTTGCTGGTAAAAAAAACAGTAAGCCAGAGAAACACCAGTGATTTTTGGGGTGGGGGTGGGGGGGCTGTTGACCCCTTTCGCTGTTTCTAAAAAGCTTGGACCACTTTCATATGAAATTCAATCGCAGGTTGAAAAAAGAGAAATACCAGGCTTATGGCTGATAGCTTCACCTAAAACCCTGGTAAACCACTTGCAAGCCGCAATGTATATATGTATTGTGGTTATAAACATTGATCAGACGGGAGATAGAGAGATACAAAGTAACATTGTTTATAAACATTGATCACACGGGAGATAGAGAGAGATACAAAGTAACATTGTTTATAAACATTGATCAGACAGGTGATAGAGAGGAAATACAAGGAAAGCTGAAATATACATTCTTTGTTCTTGGGTTCATATGTGTGTGTGTGTGTGTGTGTATATATATATATATATATATATATATATATATATATATATATATATATATATATATATATATATATATATATATATATTGAAATCTCCATTTATTCAGCCATTTTCTATATTTCTATCTATTGATGTGTTTCTGTTCTTGTTGGAGAGATTTTCCGAAGGGTAGATCACCCCAATGAGTGACAATAAAAACCTGACAAGGGCTCCAACCCATGTGTCGCTCTATACAAACCTAGACTAGGTATTTGTAGGAAAACATGGCGGTTGTTGTGGGATTTGTACTTCTCCGCATCCAGTGGGGGAGACATAAACGCACTTCCTGTTCCTTGTTGGGGGGAGGTTTTGGTGACCACACAGGAAGTGACAGGAAAGGTTTTCTCTGGGGAGGTAATAAAGACCTCACAGAGGATCTAAATGTCCCTCGCTCTCCAACACTAGAATGTAAAGTCTTTGCCTTGAGTTCTACTTTATAGGAGCCTGTGCTGAGAGCAATGTGTGGGCGGCCATTGCTGGTCTCTACTTCTGAAAATGCTAGTTGCCTGGCTGTCCCGATGATCCAGTGACTCCAATACTTTGAGTCCAGCCTGGGAAAAGTAGGCAGAGCAGGAGCTGTTCAGGGAAGGCAGCAAGTATTTTGTGACGTCTTATGGGGATTCAGTCGTGTGAGTGTGGGGGTGGGGGTGGGGGGTGATGATGTTAATGACAGAATGAACTTGTGCTTGACGCATGCAGACTATCGCAGCTGTGCTGTATGTGATGCTTAGTGAGCGTCTGATCTCATCGACCACAAAACCTCATCGACCACAAAACCTCATCGCAGCTGCCATTATAATTTACAAGAGCTGTGCTAAAGGTGATGCAAAAGTGCAGTGGACATCATTTGTGTGCTTTATACAGGTTGTTCAAATTTCACATGTTGGTATAATATGCCATCCTCCTGTATAGGAACTCTTCCAGGTACTCTTCCTTCTCTTCCTTCTCTATAGGAACTTATCCTCCTCTATAGGAACTCTTCCAGCTACTCTTCCTTCTCTATAGGAACTCTTCCAGGTACTCTTCCTTCTCTATAGGAACTCTTCCTCCTCTATAGGAACTCTTCCAGGTACTCTTCCTTCTCTATAGGAACTCTTCCTCCTCTATAGGAACTCTTCCAGGTACTCTTCCTTCTCTATAGGAACTCTTCCTCCTCTATAGAAACTCTTCCAGGTACTCTTCCTTCTCTATAGGAACTCTTCCTCCTCTATAGGAACTCTTCCAGGTACTCTTCCTCCTCTATAGGAACTCTTCCAGGTACTCTTCCTTCTCTATAGGAACTCTTCCAGGTACTTTTCCTTCTCTATAGGAACTCTTCCAGGTACTCTTCCTTCTCTATAGGAACTCTTCCTACTCTATAGAAACTCTTCCAGGTACTCTTCCTTCTCTATAGGAACTCTTCCTCCTCTATAGGAACTCTTCCAGGTACTCTTCCTCCTCTATAGGAACTCTTCCAGGTACTCTTCCTCCTCTATAGGAACTCTTCCAGGTACTCTTCCTTCTCTATAGGAACTCTTCCAGGTACTTTTCCTTCTCTATAGGAACTCTTCCAGGTACTCTTTCTTCTCTATAGGAACTCTTCATCCTCTATAGGAACTCTTCCAGGTACTCTTCCTTCTCTATAGGAACTCTTCCTCCTCTATAGAAACTCTTCCAGGTACTCTTCCTTCTCTATAGGAACTCTTCCTCCTCTATAGGAACTCTTCCAGGTACTCTTCCTCCTCTATAGGAACTCTTCCAGGTACTCTTCCTTCTCTATAGGAACTCTTCCAGGTACTTTTCCTTCTCTATAGGAACTCTTCCAGGTACTCTTCCTTCTCTATAGGAACTCTTCCTACTCTATAGAAACTCTTCCAGGTACTCTTCCTTCTCTATAGGAACTCTTCCTCCTCTATAGGAACTCTTCCAGGTACTCTTCCTCCTCTATAGGAACTCTTCCAGGTACTCTTCCTCCTCTATAGGAACTCTTCCAGGTACTCTTCCTTCTCTATAGGAACTCTTCCAGGTACTTTTCCTTCTCTATAGGAACTCTTCCTCCTCTATAGGAACTCTTCCTCCTCTTCCTCCTCTTCCCTCTCTATAGGAACTCATCCTTCTCTATAGGAACTCTTCCAGGTACTCTTCCTTTTCTATAGGAACTCTTCATCCTCTATAGGAACTCTTCCTCCTCTTCCTCCTCTTCCCTCTCTATAGGAACTCATCCTTCTCTATAGGAACTCTTCCAGGTACTCTTCCTTCTCTATAGGAACTCTTCCTCCTCTATAGGAACTCTTCCAGGTACTCTTCCTTCTCTATAGGAACTCTTCCTCCTCTATAGGAACTCTTCCAGGTACTCTTCCTTCTCTATAGGAACTCTTCCTCCTCTATAGGAACTCTTCCAGGTACTCTTCCTCCTCTATAGGAACTCTTCCAGGTACTCTTCCTTCTCTATAGGAACTCTTCCAGGTACTTTTCCTTCTCTATAGGAACTCTTCCAGGTACTCTTCCTTCTCTATAGGAACTCTTCCTCCTCTATAGGAACTCTTCCAGGTACTCTTCCTTCTCTATAGGAACTCTTCCTCCTCTATAGGAACTCTTCCAGGTACTCTTCCTTCTCTATAGGAACTCTTCCTTCTCTATAGGAACTCTTCCAGGTACTCTTCCTTCTCTATAGGAACTCTTCCTTCTCTATAGGAACTCTTCCAGGTACTCTTCCTTCTCTATAGGAACTCTTCCTTCTCTATAGGAACTCTTCCAGGTACTTTTCCTTCTCTATAGGAACTCTTCCAGGTACTCTTCCTTCTCTATAGGAACTCTTCCTCCTCTATAGGAACTCTTCCAGGTACTCTTCCTTCTCTTTTTTTTTTTTTTTTTAACAAAAACAGTGGTGCTTTGTTGTTGTACAAGATAAATTAGAGTTACAGAATACCATTCAACAGAGTACAATACACAACATATGTAGATTACACATTTTAGGATAAGGAAGACAATATGCAAAGCCCGCAAGTAATACGTAGGAATAATAGTACCATTCTCAACAAGTACCGTCCACCCGCCACCCTCCAAAGCCCTCCCCTCTTGGGGCAGATTATCGTAATGAACTGTTTCTCTACGAGGCCATCCACGGAGCCCAAACTTTTTCAAACTTCCATGGACAGCCACGGTTTATATATGTCATTTTATACATGGGGATTACTGCCTCAATCCGTTGTCTCCCAGGCTGAAAAGGATGGAGGGGAAGAATCTATCCATTTCATGAGTATTTCTTTTTTGGCATAGAAAAGAAGGAAGGAAATTAGTAATTTAAGATGATATGGCCTCTGCTCATCATCATGTATCCCCAGCAATGCCATAGCCGGCAAGAGCGGAATAGAGGTCTGCAGTCTGGAGTTGATTTCACCTACAATCTTAGTCCAAAATAGTGCAAAGACTGGGCACTCCCAGAACATATGTATAAATGTGCCTATATGGACTTTGCATTTAGGACACATGGGGTCTCTCTCAGGGAATATGCGATGGAGTCCCTGCGGGGTATAGTAGATCCTGTGTATAAATTTAACTTGAATCAGTTTGTCCTTGGATGCCATCACCAATTTCGGGCCATACTCTAGACAGTCCTCCCATCCCTCTTTATCCAATGACGGAATATCAGCCCGCCATCTTTCCCATAGTTCATTTATCTTGGGGGAATCCCTTCTCAGTAACGCATTATAAAGAGAGGATAGGGGTTTAGTCAAGTCTCCAGGAGATAGGAGACCTTCAATGGGATCCGTCTGTAACAGGGGAGTTTGCGGGAATTGAGCCCTGGCCGCATGTCTCAGCTGTATGTACAGGGCCGGATTTGTCACAAGGCCACCGAGGCCAGGCCTCGGGGCGGCAGTGGTGTAGGGGCGGCGCCGCTCCTGCAGCGACTTCGCGGCCGCCCCCCCTTTCGTGCTGCCTGTTAAAGTCTGTTATGGGCACCAGTGCCCATAGAAAAGATGGACGCGCCCGCGAGCCGACCACGCAACTGCGCATGCGCCGTTCCGAAGCCGGCCGGGCTCGGGAAAGCTCGTAAGCGCTCGGCCGGGCGGCGCATGCGCAGTAGCGTGATTGCGCCGTCCGGCGCCATTTTTAAAAAATCGAGAGTAGCTAGCAATGGCAGCGGTGCGGCGGCGGGGGAGAGAGATGACATCTCTCATTCCCGCACCGCTGTTCCGCCCTCCTCCTCCTTCTGATGGCAGGCAGCATGGCAAGGGACATCCCAATATGGTGGCAAGAGACATCCCCATCTGGTGGCAGGCAGCGTGGCAAGGGGCATCCCCATCTGGTGGCAGGCAGCGTGGCAAGTGACATCCCCATCTGGTGGCAGGCAGCGTGGCAAGGGGCATCCCCATCTGGTGGCAGGCAGCGTGGCAAGTGACATCCCCATCTGGTGGCAGGCAGCGTGGCAAGGGGCATCCCCATCTGGTGGCAGGCAGCGTGGCAAGTGACATCCCCATCTGGTGGCAGGCAGCGTAGCAAGTGACATCCCCATCTGGTGGCAGGCATAGTGGCAAGAGACATCCCCATCTGGTGGCAGGCAGCATGGCAAGTGACATCCCCATCTGGTGGCAGGCAGCGTGGCAAGTGACACCCCCATCTGGTGGCAGGCAGTGTGGCAAGTGACATCCCCATCTGGTGGCAGCGTGGCAAGTGACACCCCCATCTGGTGGCAGGCAGCGTGGCAAGAGACATCCCCATCTGGTGGCAGGCAGCGTGGCAAGAGACATCCCCATCTGGTGGCAGGCAGCGTGGCAAGTGACACCCCCATCTGGTGGCAGGCAGCGTGGCAAGTGACACCCCCATCTGGTGGCAGGCAGCGTGGCAAGAGACATCCCCATCTGGTGGCAGGCAGCGTGGCAAGTGACATCCCCATCTGGTGGCAGGCAGCGTGGCAAGTGACATCCCCATCTGGTGGCAGGCAGCGTAGCAAGTGACATCCCCATCTGGTGGCAGGCAGCGTGGCAAGGGGCATCCCCATCTGGTGGCAGGCAGCGTGGCAAGTGACATCCCCATCTGGTGGCAGGCAGCGTGGCAAGGGGCATCCCCATCTGGTGGCAGGCAGCGTGGCAAGTGACATCCCCATCTGGTGGCAGGCAGCGTAGCAAGTGACATCCCCATCTGGTGGCAGGCATAGTGGCAAGAGACATCCCCATCTGGTGGCAGGCAGCATGGCAAGTGACATCCCCATCTGGTGGCAGGCAGCGTGGCAAGTGACACCCCCATCTGGTGGCAGGCAGCGTGGCAAGTGACACCCCCATCTGGTGGCAGGCAGTGTGGCAAGTGACATCCCCATCTGGTGGCAGCGTGGCAAGTGACACCCCCATCTGGTGGCAGGCAGCGTGGCAAGAGACATCCCCATCTGGTGGCAGGCAGCGTGGCAAGAGACATCCCCATCTGGTGGCAGGCAGCGTGGCAAGTGACACCCCCATCTGGTGGCAGGCAGCGTGGCAAGTGACACCCCCATCTGGTGGCAGGCAGCGTGGCAAGAGACATCCCCATCTGGTGGCAGGCAGTGTGGCAAGGGGCATCCCCATCTGGTGGCAGGCAGCGTGGCAAGTGACACCCCCATCTGGTGGCAGGCAGCGTGGCAAGAGACATCCCCATCTGGTGGCAGGCAGCGTGGCAAGTGACATCCCCATCTGGTGGCAGGCAGCGTGGCAAGTGACATCCCCATCTGGTGGCAGGCAGCGTAGCAAGTGACATCCCCATCTGGTGGCAGGCATAGTGGCAAGTGACATCCCCATCTGGTGGCAGGCAGCGTGGCAAGTGACATCCCCATCTGGTGGCAGGCAGCGTGGCAAGTGACACCCCCATCTGGTGGCAGGCAGCGTGGCAAGAGACATCCCCATCTGGTGGCAGGCAGCGTGGCAAGGGACATCCCCATCTGGTGGCAGGCAGCGTGGCAAGTGACATCCCCATCTGGTGGCAGGCATAGTGGCAAGTGACATCCCCATCTGGTGGCAGGCATGGTGGCAAGTGACAAGAGATGGTGGCAAGTGACACGCTCAGGGCTCCCAATGATTCTGCATTATGGTGAGTTGAACTATTTCAGTTTATATTACAATGTAATGATAGAAATAATGTGTTTCAATTATCCTGACACCATAACAACCATGGTGCCGGGGATGATTGAAGCACTAACACCAGCCATTGCCTTGAAAATTTGCCTGCGAAAAATCCTTACCCCTCGCGCGCTTACCCTGAAGTATTTTTAGTCTGAAAATAACTGGCTTTAATTGTACAGTGTTCTCGTGTATGGAGATATGTTTTTAATTGATCTATTGTAGAAGTCATCGATAAAGGATGTGGTGTGTGTGTGTGTGTGTGGGGGGGGGGGGGGGGGGCGGCATTGAAGGACCCGGCCTTGGGGCGGCAAAGGGAGTAAATCCGGGCCTGTGTATGTACCGGAACCCCATCCAACGGGGCAACCCAAATTTAGCCGTAAGCTCATGCAAGGAGAACAGTTGTCCCCCAGACATTACGTGTTCCAACGTGGTTACACCATATCTGGCCCACACCTGTGGGTCCGGTATCATACGAAAGTGTTTAAGTCGTGGGTTTCCCCATAAGGGATGAGCCGGAGATAATTGGCCAGGTCTCAAATATCTGCGCCTAGCCGCCTCCCATACCCTCCAAGTTGCCCTAGTAGGCCCAGGGACCCCACAATACTCTTCCTTCTCTATAGGAACTCTTCCAGGTACTCTTCCTTCTCTATAGGAACTCTTCCTCCTCTATAGGAACTCTTCCTCCTCTTCCTCCTCTTCCCTCTCTATAGGAGCTCATCCTTCTCTATAGGAACTCTTCCAGGTACTTTTCCTCCTCTATAGGAACTCTTCCTCCTCTTCCCTCTCTATAGGAACTCATCCTTCTCTATAGGAACTCTTCCAGGCACTCTTCCTTCTCTATAGGAATTCTTCCTCCTCTATAGGAACTCTTCCTCTTCTATTAGGAACTCTTCCTCCTCTATGGGATCTCTTCCTCCTCTATAGGAACTCTTCCAGGTACTCTTCCTTCTCTATATGAAATCTTCCTCCTCTATAGGAACTCTTCCTCCTCTATAGGAACGCTCTCTATAGTATCTTTTCTTCCTCTATAGGAACTCTTCATCCTGTATAGGAACTCTTCCTTCTCTATAGGAACTCTTCCTCCTCTTCCTTCTCTATAGGAACTCTTCCTCCTCTATAGGAACTCTTCCTTCTCTATAGGAACTCTTCCTCCTCTTCCTTTTCTATAGTAACTCTTCCTTCTTTATAGGAACTCTTCCTCCTATTCCTTCTTTATAGAAACTCTTCCTTCTCTATTTGAACTCTTCCTCCTCCTTCTTCTCTATGTGAACTCTTCCTCCTCTATAGGAACTCTTCCTTCTCTGCAGGAACTCTTCCTTCTCTATAGGAACTCTTCCTTCTCAATAGGAACTCTTCCTTCTCTATTGGAATTCTTCCTCCTCTTCCTTCTCTATAGGAACTCTTCCTCCTCTTCCTTCTCTATAGGAACTCTTCCTTCTCTATAGGAACTCTTCCTTCTCTATAGGAACTCTTCCTTCTCTATAGGAACTCTTCCTCCTCTATAGCAACTCTTCCTCCTCTATAGCAACTCTTCCTCCTCTATAGCAACTCTTCCTCCTCTATAGGAACTCTTCCTTCTCTATAGGAACTCTTCCTTCTCTATAGGAACTCTTTCTTCTCTATAGGAACTCTTTCTTCTCTATAGGAACTCTTCCTTCTCAATAGGAACTCTTCCTCCTCTTCCTTCTCTATAGGAACTCTTCCTCCTCTATAGGAACTCTTCCTCCTCTTCCTTCTCTTCCCTCTCTATAGGAACTCATCCTTCTCTATAGGAACTCTTCCAGGCACTCTTCCTTCTCTATAGGAACTCTTCCTCCTCTATAGGAATTCTTCCTCCTCTATAGGAACTCTTCCTCTTCTATTAGGAACTCTTCCTCCTCTATAGGAACTCTTCCTCTTCTATGGGATCTCTTCCTCCTCTATAGGAACTCTTCCAGGTACTTTTCCTTCTCTATATGAAATCTTCCTCCTCTATAGGAACTCTTCCTCCTCTATAGGAACGCTCTCTATAGTATATTTTCTTCCTCTATAGGAACTCTCTCTGTAGGAACTCTTCCTCCTCTGTAGGAACTCTTCCTCCTCTATAGGAACTCTTCCTCCTGTTCCTTCTCTATAGGAACTCTTCCTTCTCTATTGGAACTCTTCCTCCTCTATAGAAACTCTTCCTTCTCTATAGGAACTCTTCCCCCTCTTCCTCCTCCATAGGAGCTCTTCCTCCTCTATAGATACTCTTGCAGGAACTCTTCCTTTTCTATTGGAACTATTCCTCCTCTTCCTTCTCTATGGGAACTACTCCTCCTCTATAAGAACTCTTCCTTCTCTATAGGAACTCTTGCAGGTACTCTTCCTTCTCTATAGGAACCCTTCCTCCTCTATAGGAACTCTTCCTCCTCTATAGGAACTCTTCATCCTGTATAGGAACTCTTCCTTCTCTATAGGAACTCTTCCTCCTCTATAGGAACTCTTCCTTCTCTATAGGAACTCTTCCTCCTCTTCCTTTTCTATAGGAACTCTTCCTTCTTTATAGGAATTCTTCCTCCTATTCCTTCTTTATAGAAACTCTTCCTTCTCTATTTGAACTCTTCCTCCTCTTCCTTCTCTATATGAACTCTTCCTCCTCTATAGGAACTCTTCCTTCTCTGCAGGAACTCTTCCTTCTCTATAGGAACTCTTCCTTCTCTATTGGAATTCTTCCTCCTCTTCCTTCTCTATAGGAACTCTTCCTCCTCTTCCTTCTCTATAGGAACTCTTCCTCCTCTATAGGAACTCTTCCTTCTCTATAGGAACTCTTCCTTCTCTATAGGAACTCTTCCTTCTCTATAGGAACTCTTTCTTCTCTATAGGAACTCTTTCTTCTCTATAGGAACTCTTTCTTCTCAATAGGAACTCTTCCTCCTCTTCCTTCTCTATAGGAGCTCTTCGTCCTCTATAGGAGCTCTTCGTCCTCTATAGGAACTCTTCCTTCTCTATTGGAATTCTTCCTCCTCTTCCTTCTCTATAGGAACTCTTCCTCCTCTTCCTTCTCTATAGGAACTCTTCCTCCTCTTTCTCCTCTTCCTTCTCTATAGGAACTCTTCCTCTTCTTCCTTCTCTATAGGAGCTCTTCGTCCTCTATAGGAACTCTTCCTCCTCTATAGGAACTCTCTCTCTAGTATCTCTTTCTCTATAGTGACATGCCTATACTTGGCTTGAAGTGTACATGTGATCCTCTGAGCCCCTGTAGACTGACATCTGTATGTTAATATGAAAGAATGTCAGCTGCACTCCACTTAGCTCATATTATAGTATTTTTTTTAAATCAATGAGTGGACTGCATACAGCAATGTCTCCACCCAAAAGCCAGCCTTCCTTGACGCGTTTCATCGCTCCTGGCTTGCTCACAATGATTGGGGAGTTAAGTGAAGTGCAGATGACATTCTTTTATCATTACAATGATTGGCACCCAGGTTGTCCATGTACAAGAGAGGCCAGTCTTGATCTAACCTATAGATCTGTGTGTATCTGTATGTTTGTGCCTCTTACTTATCAAATAACCCCACAAACCCCTAAACCCAGGGGGCCCTAAAATGGAAATATCACATTCAGCTAGGAAATGCGGGGGTGTTAGAACAATTCTGAGTTTGGCCAATAGGTGTCGCCCACTCGTAGGTTATAAATACTGTGAGAATATAGGGCTCAATCTTCTGTTGTGGGAGGTGTATTTACAACTATGAGGTTGTCACAGGCTGCATGTCATGTGATCTTTATTCTGTATGGCGCTTATGTTTCTTCCTCTATAGGAACTCTTCCTCCTCTGTAGGAACTCTCTCTGTAGGAACTCTTCCTCCTCTGTAGGAACTCTTCCTCCTCTATAGGAACTCTTCCTCCTGTTCCTTCTCTATAGGAACTCTTCCTTCTCTGTTGGAACTCTTCCCCCTCTTCCTCCTCCATAGGAGCTCTTCCTCCTCTATAGATACTCTTGCAGGAACTCTTCCTTTTCTATTGGAACTATTCCTCCTCTTCCTTCTCTATGGGAACTACTCCTCCTCTATAAGAACTCTTCCTTCTCTATAGGAACTCTTGCAGGTACTCTTCCTTCTCTATAGGAACCCTTCCTCCTCTATAGGAACTCTTCCTCCTCTATAGGAACTCTTCCTCCTCTATAGGAACTCTTCCTCCTCTATAGGAACTCTTCCTCCTCTATAGGAACTCTTCATTCTGTATAGGAACTCTTCCTCCTCTATAGGAACTCTTCCTCCTCTATAGGAACTCTTCCTTCTCTATAGGAACTCTTCCTCCTCTTCCTTTTCTATAGGAACTCTTCCTTCTTTATAGGAACTCTTCCTCCTATTCCTTCTTTATAGAAACTCTTCCTTCTCTATTTGAACTCTTCCTCCTCTTCCTTCTCTATATGAACTCTTCCTCCTCTATAGGAACTCTTCCTTCTCTGCAGGAACTCTTCCTTCTCTATAGGAACTCTTCCTTCTCTATAGGAACTCTTCCTTCTCAATAGGAACTCTTCCTTCTCTATTGGAATTCTTCCTCCTCTTCCTTCTCTATAGGAACTCTTCCTCCTCTTCCTTCTCTATAGGAACTCTTCCTCCTCTATGGGAACTCTTCCTTCTCTATAGGAACTCTTCCTTCTCTATAGCAACTCTTCCTCCTCTTCCTTCTCTATAGGAACTCTTCCTCCTCTATAGGAACTCTTCCTTCTCTATAGGAACTCTTCCTCCTCTATAGCAACTCTTCCTCCTCTATAGGAACTCTTCCTTCTCTATAGGAACTCTTCCTTCTCTATAGGAACTCTTTCTTCTCTATAGGAACTCTTTCTTCTCTATAGGAACTCTTCCTTCTCTATAGCAACTCTTCCTCCTCTTCCTTCTCTATAGGAACTCTTCCTCCTCTATAGGAACTCTTCCTTCTCTATAGGAACTCTTCCTCCTCTATAGCAACTCTTCCTCCTCTATAGGAACTCTTCCTTCTCTATAGGAACTCTTCCTTCTCTATAGGAACTCTTCCTTCTCTATAGGAACTCTTTCTTCTCTATAGGAACTCTTTCTTCTCTATAGGAACTCTTTCTTCTCTATAGGAACTCTTTCTTCTCTATAGGAACTCTTCCTTCTCAATAGGAACTCTTCCTTCTCAATAGGAACTCTTCCTCCTCTTCCTTCTCTATAGGAGCTCTTCGTCCTCTATAGGAGCTCTTCCTTCTCTATTGGAATTCTTCCTCCTCTTCCTTCTCTATAGGAACTCTTCCTCCTCTTTCTCCTCTTCCTTCTCTATAGGAACTCTTCCTCTTCTTCCTTCTCTATAGGAGCTCTTCGTCCTCTATAGGAACTCTTCCTCCTCTATAGGAACTCTTCCTCCTCTATAGGAACTCTTCCTCCTCTATAGGAACTCTCTCTCTAGTATCTCTTTCTCTATAGTGACATTTCTATACTTGGCTTGAAGTGTACATGTGATCCTCTGAGCCCCTGTAGACTGACATCTGTATGTTAATATGAAATAATGTCAGCTGCACTCCACTTAGCTCATATTATAGTATTTTTTTTTAAATCAATGAGTGGACTGCATACAGCAATGTCTCCACCCAAAAGCCAGCCTTCCTTGACGCGTTTCATCGCTCCTGGCTTGCTCACAATGATTGGGGAGTTAAGTGAAGTGCAGATGACATTCTTTTATCATTACAATGATTGGCACCCAGGTTGTCCATGTACAAGAGAGGCCAGTCTTGATCTAACCTATAGATCTGTGTGTATCTGTATGTTTGTGCCTCTTACTTATCAAATAACCCCACAAACCCCTAAACCCAGGGGGCCCTAAAATGGAAATATCACATTCAGCTAGGAAATGCGGGGGTGTTAGAACAATTCTGAGTTTGGCCAATAGGTGTCGCCCACTCGTAGGTTATAAATACTGTGAGAATATAGGGCTCAATCTTCTGTTGTGGGAGGTGTATTTACAACTATGAGGTTGTCACAGGCTGCATGTCATGTGATCTTTATTCTGTATGGCGCTTATGTTTCTTCCTCTATAGGAACTCTTCCTCCTCTGTAGGAACTCTCTCTGTAGGAACTCTTCCTCCTCTGTAGGAACTCTTCCTCCTCTATAGGAACTCTTCCTCCTGTTCCTTCTCTATAGGAACTCTTCCTTCTCTGTTGGAACTCTTCCCCCTCTTCCTCCTCCATAGGAGCTCTTCCTCCTCTATAGATACTCTTGCAGGAACTCTTCCTTTTCTATTGGAACTATTCCTCCTCTTCCTTCTCTATGGGAACTACTCCTCCTCTATAAGAACTCTTCCTTCTCTATAGGAACTCTTGCAGGTACTCTTCCTTCTCTATAGGAACCCTTCCTCCTCTATAGGAACTCTTCCTCCTCTATAGGAACTCTTCCTCCTCTATAGGAACTCTTCCTCCTCTATAGGAACTCTTCATTCTGTATAGGAACTCTTCCTCCTCTATAGGAACTCTTCCTCCTCTATAGGAACTCTTCCTTCTCTATAGGAACTCTTCCTCCTCTTCCTTTTCTATAGGAACTCTTCCTTCTTTATAGGAACTCTTCCTCCTATTCCTTCTTTATAGAAACTCTTCCTTCTCTATTTGAACTCTTCCTCCTCTTCCTTCTCTATATGAACTCTTCCTCCTCTATAGGAACTCTTCCTTCTCTGCAGGAACTCTTCCTTCTCTATAGGAACTCTTCCTTCTCTATAGGAACTCTTCCTTCTCAATAGGAACTCTTCCTTCTCTATTGGAATTCTTCCTCCTCTTCCTTCTCTATAGGAACTCTTCCTCCTCTTCCTTCTCTATAGGAACTCTTCCTCCTCTATGGGAACTCTTCCTTCTCTATAGGAACTCTTCCTTCTCTATAGCAACTCTTCCTCCTCTTCCTTCTCTATAGGAACTCTTCCTCCTCTATAGGAACTCTTCCTTCTCTATAGGAACTCTTCCTCCTCTATAGCAACTCTTCCTCCTCTATAGGAACTCTTCCTTCTCTATAGGAACTCTTCCTTCTCTATAGGAACTCTTTCTTCTCTATAGGAACTCTTTCTTCTCTATAGGAACTCTTCCTTCTCTATAGCAACTCTTCCTCCTCTTCCTTCTCTATAGGAACTCTTCCTCCTCTATAGGAACTCTTCCTTCTCTATAGGAACTCTTCCTCCTCTATAGCAACTCTTCCTCCTCTATAGGAACTCTTCCTTCTCTATAGGAACTCTTCCTTCTCTATAGGAACTCTTCCTTCTCTATAGGAACTCTTTCTTCTCTATAGGAACTCTTTCTTCTCTATAGGAACTCTTTCTTCTCTATAGGAACTCTTTCTTCTCTATAGGAACTCTTCCTTCTCAATAGGAACTCTTCCTTCTCAATAGGAACTCTTCCTCCTCTTCCTTCTCTATAGGAGCTCTTCGTCCTCTATAGGAGCTCTTCCTTCTCTATTGGAATTCTTCCTCCTCTTCCTTCTCTATAGGAACTCTTCCTCCTCTTTCTCCTCTTCCTTCTCTATAGGAACTCTTCCTCTTCTTCCTTCTCTATAGGAGCTCTTCGTCCTCTATAGGAACTCTTCCTCCTCTATAGGAACTCTTCCTCCTCTATAGGAACTCTTCCTCCTCTATAGGAACTCTCTCTCTAGTATCTCTTTCTCTATAGTGACATTTCTATACTTGGCTTGAAGTGTACATGTGATCCTCTGAGCCCCTGTAGACTGACATCTGTATGTTAATATGAAATAATGTCAGCTGCACTCCACTTAGCTCATATTATAGTATTTTTTTTTAAATCAATGAGTGGACTGCATACAGCAATGTCTCCACCCAAAAGCCAGCCTTCCTTGACGCGTTTCATCGCTCCTGGCTTGCTCACAATGATTGGGGAGTTAAGTGAAGTGCAGATGACATTCTTTTATCATTACAATGATTGGCACCCAGGTTGTCCATGTACAAGAGAGGCCAGTCTTGATCTAACCTATGGATCTGTGTGTATCTGTATGTTTGTGCCTGTTACCTATCAAATAACCCCACAAACCCCTAAACCCAGGGGGCCCTAAAATGGAAATATCACATTCAGCTAGGAAATGCGGGGGTGTTAGAACAATTCTGAGTTTGGCCAATAGGTGTCGCCCACTCGTAGGTTATAAATACTGTGAGACTATAGGGCTCAATCTTCTGTTGTGGGAGGTGTATTTACAACTATGAGGTTGTCACAGGCTGCATGTCATGTGATCTTTATTCTGTATGGCGCTTATGTCTCTTTTATATACTGCAATGCCGTCTGCATCCTCCACTCCGCTTGTGAGAAATCATACGCCATAATCAGTAAAACGCATATCTCTGTCCGCCATGCTCAATCCATTTCTCCAGGCCAGGGTCATAAACAGCAATCGTTTTCTTCTCTTGTGATCCTTTTATGTAATCTCACATCCTAAACATCTGACTTGTATTAGACTTCCTCTTTTCTCTGTCACATGACTAAACCAAATCCTTCAAGTGAAAGATCACACATCAATATTTACCAACTGACCTCCAAAAATATCAGCAGAGTCACAATGTGCAATGTGACCTTTTACATAAACATTGTTTTTATTATAATATTCTAAATATTAATATTAATAATAATCATCATCATTTTAATATAAATCTATAATAATAACTAATAATCATAATATTAAGATTTATAATAAATTATATATAATAAAATAATGTATTTATTGTATAAATATATGTATAATGTATAATAAAATTATTATTTATAATTATTTATTATTGTTTATAATACAATAATTTCATTATAATAATAATAATATTACCAATATAATTTTATTATTATAATTATTTATAATAAAATAATTTATAATATAAAATATAATTAATTATTATTATTATTTTTATTTATTATAAAATTATTATAAAATCATTTATTGTTTTTATTTATAATCAAGGCATTTTATTATTATTATTATTATTATTATTATTATTATTATTTATAATAAAATAATTTATTTTTATTAATAATAATAATTATTATAAATATATAAATAATCAATAAAATCTGTGTGCATCCCTCCAATGACCCCTGTGATTGGTTCTGTAGTAAATTCCTATGCGGTTCAATTTCTGGAGTGTTGGAGGATTCTGGGCACTCTTACCATGCATTGGGTCTGTAATACAAAAAGGGAAATCAAGCAAGGTTCCGTGCGCCTGATGGCCCCAGGAAGTTGTTCACTGCTACGACACTGCTACCGCACTGCTATGACACAGCTACTGCACCGCTACGACACTGCTACTGCACCGCTACTGCACCGCTACTACACTGCTACTGCACCGCTACGACACTGCTTCTGCACTGCTACGACACTGCTACTGCACCGCTACGACACTGCTACTGCACCGCTACTGCACCGCTACTACACTGCTACTGCACCGCTACGACACTGCTTCTGCACTGCTACTGCACCGCTACTGCACCGCTACTACTCTGCTACTGCACCGCTACTACTCTGCTACTGCACCGCTACTACACTGCTACTGCACCGCTACGACACTGCTACTGCACCGATACGACACTGCTACTGCACCGCTACTACACTGCTACTGCACTGCTAGGACACTGCTACTGCACCGCTACGACACTGCTACTACACTGCTACTGCACCGCTACGACACTGTTACTGCACTGCTGTTGCACCACTACTACATTACAAATACAGTGATCTCCAGTAGCTTCTGGGTCCAATGCAGAGTGCCTGCGAACACATCGAGATCGGCCACTCGGCATTGAT